>SJYV01042959.1:0-27541 GCA_006410875.1 Neotragus pygmaeus | reverse complement strand
AGATCCGTGCTGTGTTCCGCGGTTGGCTAGTGACGAGTTCTGAGCTCTGTGCCACGGTTGCCCTGCATAGATTTCCGGGCTGTGTGACGTGGTCAGCCTTCACTGAGATTCTGGCTGTGTGCCATGGGCAACCTGCGCCGAGGTCCGGGTTGTGTGCTGCGGTAGCCTTGCTCCGAGGTCCGGGCTGTGTTTCGCAGTCACCCTGCGCTGGTGTCTGTGCTGTGTGCTGTGGTCGCCAACTCCTGAGGTCTGTGATGTGTGCCAGGGTCGCCCTGTGCTGAGGGCCATGCTGTGTGCCTCGGTCGCTCTTTACTGAGGTGTGGGCTATGTGCAGCAGTCGCCATGTGCCCAGGTCTGGGCTTTTTGCCCCGGTCGGACAGAGCCAAAATCCGGCCTGGGTTCCACGGTTGCCCTGCCAGAAAGTCCAGCCGTTGTCCCACGGTCGCCCTGCACCGAGGTCCTGGCTGTGATTCACAGTCGACTAGAGATGAGTTCCAGACTCTGTGATTCTGTCCCCCTACACAGATTTCTCGGCTGTGTGCTGCAGTTGCGCTTCACTGAGGACCGGGCTGTGTTCCGCAGTCGGCTGGTGACGATTTCTGAGCTGTGTGCCACAGTCACCCTTCACTGAATTTCAGGCTGTGTGCTGCCGTCGCACTGCGCCGAGGTTCGGGCTGTGTTCGATGTTAGCCTTGCACCGAGGTCAGGCTTGTGTGCCACGGTAGCATTGTGCTGAAGTCCGGGCTGTGTGCTGCAGTTGCCCTGTGCCGATGTCCAGTCTGTGTGCCATGGTCGCCATCTCCCGAGGTCGGTGCTGTGTGCCAGGATCACCCTACACTGAGGTCCATGCTGTGTAGCTCGCTCGCTCTTCACTGTGCTTCGAGTTGTTTGCCGCGGTCGCCTTGTGCCGAGGTCCAGGCTGTGTTTCGCCCTCAGCTTGCGACGAGTTCCGGGCTCTGTGCCATGTTCCCTCTGTGCCTAAGTCCGGGCTGTGTGCCACGGTTGCCCTGTTACGAGGTCCGGGCTGTGTGCCGAGGTAACCTTCTGGAGAGGTCTGGGCTGTGTGCCGCGGTCCCCCTGTTCCGAGGTCCGGGCTGTGTGCCGCGGTCGCCATCTTCCCAGGTCCAGGCTCTGTGCTGCGGTCGCCCTGTGCCCAGGTCCGGCCTGTGTTCCATCCTCGGCTTTCGACCTCTTCCCGGCTCTGTACCGCAGTTCCTCTTTGACAAGGTCCTGGCTTTGTGCTGCGGTAGCCTTCTCCAGAGGTCCAGGCTGTGTGCCACGGTCCCCCTGCACTGAGGTCCGGGTTGTGTGCCACGATCGCCCTGACCCGATGTCCGGNCCTCTTCCCGGCTCTGTACCGCAGTTCCTCTTTGACAAGGTCCTGGCTTTGTGCTGCGGTAGCCTTCTCCAGAGGTCCAGGCTGTGTGCCACGGTCCCCCTGCACTGAGGTCCGGGTTGTGTGCCACGATCGCCCTGACCCGATGTCCGGCCTGTGTTCCGCAGACGCACTGCACCGAGGTTCGGCCTGTGTGCCACAGTCGCCCTGTGCCAAGGTCCATCCTGTTTGCCGCAGTCACCCTGAGCCGAGGTCCGGCCTATGTGCCACGGTCACGCTTCTCCGAGTTCCAGACTGTGTTCCGCGGTCGGCTAGCAACGAGTTCCAGGCTGTGTGATGTGCTCGCCCTTCACTGAGTTTCGGGCTGTGTGCCTCGGATGCCTTTTGCCGAGGTCTGGGCTGTGTGCCTTGGTCTCCTTGCGACAAAGTCTGGCCTGATACCTGTAGTCACCCTGCGCCGAAGTCTAGGATCTTTTCCGCCATCGGCTGGTGATGAGTTCTGGGCTCTGTGCCGTGGTCGCCCTGCACAGATTTCTGGGCTCTGTGCCATGGATCCTCTTTGCCAAGGTCCAGGCTGTGTGCCACGATAGACTTCTCCAGAGGTCCGGGCTGTTTTCCGCGGTCCCCCTGCACTCATGTCCACACTGTGTGTCGTGGTTGCCCTGAGCCGATGTCCGGCCTGTGTTCCACAGACCCCCTGCACTGAGGACCGGCCTGTGTGCCACAGTCGCCCTACAACAATGTCCGGCCTGTGTTCCGCAGTCGCCCTGCACCGAGGTCTGGCCTGTGTGCCACGGTCACCCTTCTCCGGGTTCCAGACTGTGTTCTACGGTCGGCTAGAAACGAGTTCCAGGCTGTGTGCCTCGGTCGCCCTTCACCGAGGTCCGGGGTGTGTGCCTTGATCGCCCTGTGACAAGGTCCGGACTGTTTGCTGTAGTCACCCTGTGCCGAGATCCGGGCTGTGCTCTGCCGTCAGCTAGCGATGAGTTCTGGGCTCTGTGCCATGGTCGCCTTGCACAGATTTCAGGGCTGTGTGCTACGGTCTCACTTCACAGAGTTTTGGGCTGTGTGCCGTGGTAGCCCTGTGCCCATATTCGGGCTGTGTGCCACGGTCGCCCTGCGCTGAGGTACTGGCTGTGTTCCGCGGATGGCTCGCGATGATTTCCGAGCTGTGTGCCACAGTCGCCCTTCACTGAATTTCAGTCTGTCCCGCCATGGCCCTGTGCCGAGGTCCAGGTTGTGTGCTGCAATCGCCCTGCCCCATGGTATGGCCTGTGTGCCGCAGTTGCCCAGTGCGGAGGTCCGGGCTGTGTTCTGCCATTGGCTAGCCACGAGTTCCAAGCTCTGTGCCATGGTCGCCTTACACTGATTATTGGGCTGTGTGCCATGGTCGCCCTTCACTGAGGTTCAGGCTGTGTGCTGCGGTCACCCTGAGCCGAGGTCCATGCTGTGTGCTGCGGTCACCCTGCTCGAGGTCTGGCCTGTGTGCCGCAGTTGCCCTGTCCCGAGGTTCGGNAGCTCTGTGCCATGGTCGCCTTACACTGATTATTGGGCTGTGTGCCATGGTCGCCCTTCACTGAGGTTCAGGCTGTGTGCTGCGGTCACCCTGAGCCGAGGTCCATGCTGTGTGCTGCGGTCACCCTGCTCGAGGTCTGGCCTGTGTGCCGCAGTTGCCCTGTCCCGAGGTTCGGGCTGTTCTGCGCCATCGGCTGGAGACGAGTTCTGTCCAGTTTGCCATGGTCGCCCTGTGTCGAGGTCCGGGCTGTGTTCCACAGTTGGCTAGCGACGAGTTCCGAGCTCTGTACCCCGGTTGACCTGCACAGATTTCCGGTCTGTGTGCCACAGTCTCCCTTCACTGAGGTTCGGGCTTTGTGCCACGGTCCCCCTGTGCCGAGTTCCAGTTTGTGTGCCACCNGTTCCACAGTTGGCTAGCGACGAGTTCCGAGCTCTGTACCCCGGTTGACCTGCACAGATTTCCGGTCTGTGTGCCACAGTCTCCCTTCACTGAGGTTCGGGCTTTGTGCCACGGTCCCCCTGTGCCGAGTTCCAGTTTGTGTGCCACCGTAGGCTTGAACCGAGTTCCGGGCTGTGTGCCACGGTAGCCTTGTGCCGAGGTCCAGGCTGTGTGCTGCGGTTGCCCTCTCTGAGGATTGGGCTGTGTTACACGGTCTCACTGCATCGAGATTCGGGCTGTGTGCCATGTCAGCCTTGCGCTGAGGTCAGGGATGTGTGCCGCCTTGCTTTGTGCCGAGGTCCGGGCTGTGTGCCGCAGTTGCCCTGCACCGATGTCCAGTCTGTGTGCCACGGTCGACATCTCCTGAAGTCGGTGCTGTGTGCCAGGTTCGTCTTGTGCCGAGGTCTGTGCTGTGTGCCTTGGTCGCTCTTCACTGTGTTTCGGGCTGTGTGCCGCGGTCGCCCTGCGTCGAGGTCCAGGATGTGTTCTGCCCTCAGCTTACAATGAGTTCCGGGCTCTGTGCCATATTCCCTCTGTGCCAAGGTCCAAGCTGTGTGCCACAGTCGCCCTATTGTTACGTCCTGGCTGTGTGCCGAGGTACCCTTCTGCAGAGGTCCAGGCTGTGCGCCACGGTCGCCCTGTGCCCAGGTCCGGCCTGTGTTCCGCCCTCGGGTTGCGACCTGTTCTTGGCTCTCTGCCATGGTTCCTCTGCCAAGGTCCGGGCTGTGTGCCACGGCAGCCTTCTCCAGAGGTCCAGGCTGTGTTCTATGGTCCCCCTGCACTGACGTCCAGGCTGTGAGCTGCAGTTGCCCTGAGCCGATTTTCAGCCTGTGTTCCGCAGACACCCTGCACCGAGGTCTGGCCTGTGTACCGCGGTCGTCCTGCGCCGATTTACAACCTGTGTTCCACGGTCACCCTGCACCAAGGTCTGGCCTATGTGTCGCTGTTGCCCTCCGCTGATGTCCAGCCTCAGTGTCACGGTCACCCTGCTCTGAGGTCCGGACTGTGTTACACGGTCGGCTAGCAATGAGTTCCAGGCTCTGTGACGTGGTCGCCCTTCACTGAGTTTCAGGCTCTGTGCCGCGGTCGCACTTCGGTGAAGTCCAGGCTGTGTTCCGCGATCGGCTAGTGACGAGTTCCTTGCTGTGTGCCGCGATCGCCCTTCTTTGAGGTTTGGGCTGTGTGCCGCGGTTGCTCTACGCCAAGTTCCGGACTGTGTGCCGCGGTAGCCTTTGGTCGAGGTCCATGCTGTGTGCCAGGGTCGCCCTGTGTCGAGGTCCGGGATGTGTGCTCCGGTTGCTCTTCACTGAACTTCGGGCTGTGTGCTGCCATCACCCTTCACTGAGGATCAGGCTGTGTGCCACGGTCGCCCTGCTCGATGTCCTAGATGTGTGCTATGATCGCCCTGTGCCTCGGTCCATCATGTGTTCTGTGGTCGCCCTGTGCCGATATCCGGGCTGTGTTCCGCAGTCGGCTAGCGACGAGTTACTGGCTGTGTGCTGCAGTCGCCCTTCACTGTGTTTCGGGCAGTGTGCCACAGTCACCCTTCGACAAGGTCCGGGCTGTGTTCCGCGGTCGCCCTGAACTGAAGTCCGGGCTGTGTGCCGGGGTAGCCTTCTGCAGAAGTCCGGGCTGTGTGTAACGGTCACCCTATGCCGAAGTCCGGGCTGTGTTCCACGGTCGGCTAGTGAAGAGTTCAAGCTGTGTGCNCGGTCGCCCTGAACTGAAGTCCGGGCTGTGTGCCGGGGTAGCCTTCTGCAGAAGTCCGGGCTGTGTGTAACGGTCACCCTATGCCGAAGTCCGGGCTGTGTTCCACGGTCGGCTAGTGAAGAGTTCAAGCTGTGTGCTGTGGTCATCCTTCACTGAGATTCGGGCTGTATACCGCGGTCACCCTGCGCCAAGTTCCGGGCTGTGTGCCACGGTCGCCTTCGGTCGAGGTCCATGCTGTGTGCCATGGTCGCCCTGCATCAAAGTCCGGGATGTGTGCTGCGTTTGCCCTTCACTGAAGTTCGGGCTCTGTGCTGTGGTCACCCTTCACTGAGGTTCAGACTGTGTGCAGCGGTCACCCTGCTCAGTGTCCTAGATGTGTGCCACGATTGCCCTGTGCCTTGGTCTGGCCTGTGTTCTGCGGTTGCCTTGTGCCGAAATCCAGGCTATGTTCCGTGGTCGGCTAGCGACGAGATACTGGCTGTGTGCCGTGGTTGCCTTTCACTGTGTTTCGGGCAATGTGCCACGGTCCCCCTTTGCCAAGGTCTGGGCTGTGTGCCGTGGTCGCCCTGCACCGAGGTCCGGGCTGTGTGCCACGGTCCCCTGCGCTGAAGTCCACGCTGTGTGCCGTGGTCGCCCTGCGCNTTCACTGTGTTTCGGGCAATGTGCCACGGTCCCCCTTTGCCAAGGTCTGGGCTGTGTGCCGTGGTCGCCCTGCACCGAGGTCCGGGCTGTGTGCCACGGTCCCCTGCGCTGAAGTCCACGCTGTGTGCCGTGGTCGCCCTGCGCCCAGGTCCAGCCTGTGTGCCTCGGTAGCCTTGAACCGAGTTCCAGGCTGTGTGCCGCAGTCGCCCTCTTCCGAGGTCCGGGCTGTATGCTGCTGTTGCTGTCTCCCCAGTTCTGGGCTGTGTGCCACGGTCACCTTATTCACAGGTCCGGCCTGTGTTCCGCCCTCAGCTTGCGACCTGTTCCCGGCTCTGTGCCATGGTTCCTCTTTGTCAAGGTCTGGGCTGTTTGCCCTGATAGACTTCTCCAGAGTTCTGGGCTGTGTTCCATGTTCCCCTGGCATGAGGTCTGGGCTGTGAGCCGCCATCGCTCTGAGCCGATATCCAGCCTGTGTTCCGCAGATGCCCTGCGCTGAGGTCCGCCTGTGTGCCCTGGTCACCCGTGCCAATGTCCAGCCTGTGTGCCACAGTCACCCTGCATCGAGGTCCGGCCTATGTGTCTCTGTTGCCCTGCACTGAAGTCCGACCTGAGTGTCATGGTCACCCTGCTCCGATGTCCGGACTGTGTTTCGCGGTCAGCTAGCAACGAGTTCCAAGCTGTGTGACGAGGTCGCCCTTTACTGAGTTTTGGGCTGTGTGCCATGGTTGCCGAGCACTGAAGACCGGGCTGTGTTCTGCGGTAGACTAGTGATGAGTTCCATGCTGTGTGCCACAGTCGCCCTTCACTGAGATTCGGGCTGTGTGCCATGGTCGCCCTACACCAAGTTCCGGGCTGTGTACCATGGTCGCCTTTGATCGAGGTCCGTGCTGTGTGCCAGGGTGGCCCTGCGACGAGGTCCAGGATGTGTGCTGCGGTTGCTCTTCACTGAAGTTCAGACTNCTGAGATTCGGGCTGTGTGCCATGGTCGCCCTACACCAAGTTCCGGGCTGTGTACCATGGTCGCCTTTGATCGAGGTCCGTGCTGTGTGCCAGGGTGGCCCTGCGACGAGGTCCAGGATGTGTGCTGCGGTTGCTCTTCACTGAAGTTCAGACTGTGTGCCGCGGTGACCCTTCGTTGATGTTCAGGCTGTGTGCAGCAGTCGCCCTGCTCGATGTCCTAGGTGTGTGCCACGGTCACCCTGTGCCTCGGTCCGTATGTTTTCCACGGTCTCCCTGTGCCGAAATCGGGGATTTGTTCTGCGGTCGGCTACCGACGAGTTACTGGCTGTGTGCCGCGGTCGCCCTTCACTGTGTTTTGGGCAGTGTGCCACGGTCCCCCTTCGCAAAGGTCCGGGCTGTGTTCCGCGGTTGCCTTGTCCCGAGGTCCGGGCTGTGTGCCATGGTCCTCTGTGCTGAAGTCCACACTGTGTGCCACGGTCGCCCTGCGCTGATGTCCGGCCTGTGTGCTTCAGTAGCCTTCTACCGAGTTCTGGGCTGAGTGCCGTGGTAGCCTTGTGCAGAGGTCCGGGCTGTGTGCTGCGGTCGCCCTTCACTGAGGATCGGTTTTGAGTGCTGTGGTTGCACTGCGCCGAGGTTCGGGCTGTGTGCCATATTAGCCTGGCACTGAGGTCCGGGCTGTGTGCTGCGGTCACCATCTTCCCAGGTCCAGGATGTGTACCGCGGTCACCCTTTACCGAGGTCCAGCCTGTGTTCCGCCCTCGGCTTGCGACCTGTTCACGACTCTGTGCCGCGGTTCCTCTTTGCCAAGTTCCGGGCTGTGTGTCGTGGTATCCTGTTCCAGAGGTCCGGGCTGTGTTCCGTGGTCCCACTGCGCTGAGGTCCGGGCTGTGTACCTCGGTCGCCCTGAGCCGATGTCCAGCCTGTGTGCCACAGTCGCCCTGGGCCGAGGTCCAGCCTAAGTGCCACCTTCACCCTGCTCTGAAGTCCGGCCTGTGTTCCGCGATCGGCTAGCGACGAGTTCCAGGCTGTGTTACACGTTCGCCCTACACTGAGGTTCAGGCTGTGTGCCTTGGTCGCCCTTCACAAAGGTCCGGGCTGTGTGCCTTGCTCATCCTGAGACAAGGTCCCGCCTGTTTGTCGTAGTCACCCTGCGCCGAGGTCCAGGCTGTGTTCCGTCATTGGCTAGCGGCGAGTTCCATGTTCTGTGCCACGGTCGCCCTTCACAGAATCCTGGGCTGTGTTCTGTTGTCGCCCTTCACAGATGTTCGGGGTGTGTGCCGTGGTAGCCCTGCGCCGAGGTCTGGGCTGTGTTCTGCTGTTGTCTGGTGACGATTTCCGAGCTGTGTGCCATAGTCGCCCTTCACTGAATTTCAGGCTGTGTGCCGCNTGTTGTCGCCCTTCACAGATGTTCGGGGTGTGTGCCGTGGTAGCCCTGCGCCGAGGTCTGGGCTGTGTTCTGCTGTTGTCTGGTGACGATTTCCGAGCTGTGTGCCATAGTCGCCCTTCACTGAATTTCAGGCTGTGTGCCGCGGTTGCCCTGCGCCGAGGTCCGGGTTGTGTCCCGCAGTCGCCCTGCGCCGTGGTATGGCCTGTTTGCCATGGTCGCCCTGTGCCGAGGTCCGGGCTGTGTTCGGGGTTCGCTAGCGATGTGTTCCGAGCACTGTGCCACGGTTGCCCTGCACAGATATCTGGGCTGTGTGCCGCAGTTGCCCTACGCCGAGGTCCGGGCAGTGTGCAGCGGTCACCCTGAGCCGAGGTCCGACCTGTGTGCCGTGGTCACACTGCTACGAGATCTTGGGTGTGTGCTGCAGTAAACATCTGCCAACATCCGTGCTGTGTTCCAGGGTTGCCTTGACTTAAGTTCCGGGATGTGTGCCGCGTTTGCCCTTCACTGAGGTTTGGGATGTGTGCCGCAGTCGCCCTGAATCGAAGTCCGGCCTGTCTGCCGCGGTCACCCTGTGCCGAGGTCCAGCCTGTGTTCCGTGGTCGCCCTGCGCTGAGGTCCAGCCTGAGTGCCACGGTGACCCTGCTCTGTGGTCCGGCCTATGTGCCGCAGTCACACTGCGCCGAGGTTCGGGTTGTGTGCCATGTTGGCCTTGCGCCGAGGTTCGGGCTGTGTGCTGTCGAAGCCTTGCACTGAGTCTGGGCAGTGTTTTGCCCTTGCCCTGATCCAATGTCCGGTCTGTGTGCCTCGGTCGCCAACTCCCAAGGTCGGTGCTGTGTGCCGTGGTCGCCCTGCACCGAGGTCTGTGCTGTGTGCCTCAGTCACTCTTCACTGTGGCTTGGGCTGTGTGCCGCAGGCGCCCTGCGCTGAGGTCCAAGCTGCGTTCCGCCCTTGGCTTGCAACGAGTTCCAGGCNTTCTGCAGAGGTCCGGGCTGTGTGCCGTGGTCGCCCTGCACCGAGGTCTGTGCTGTGTGCCTCAGTCACTCTTCACTGTGGCTTGGGCTGTGTGCCGCAGGCGCCCTGCGCTGAGGTCCAAGCTGCGTTCCGCCCTTGGCTTGCAACGAGTTCCAGGCTCTGTGCCGTGTACCCTCTGTGCCGTGGTCCGGGCTGTGTGCCACAGTCACCCTATTCCGAGGTCCAGGCTGTGTGCCGAGGTAGTCTTCTGCAGAGGTCCGGGCTGTGTGCCACGGTCGCCCTGTNTCCCCTTGCATTGGAAATACGGAGTCTTAACCACTGAACCACTGAACTTAACCAAAGAAACTTCTCGGTCACAGAGGCTTCATTCGCTTTCTTCTGGGAGGAAGGGCCAATGTCAGGGCATTCAGGCTGCTGTAGCAAATACCACAGACCAGGTAGCTTATAAACCACAGAAGTTTCTTTCCCACAGTTCTGGAGGCTGGGAAGTTTACAATCAAGGCACCAGCATGGTCATGTTCTGGTGAGAGCCCTCTTCCTGATTCACAGTTCATGTCTTCTGCCTTCTGTCCTCATATGGCAGAAGAGCTAGGGAGTTCTGTGGAGTCATTTTTACAAAAACACTAATCTTGTTCATGAAGGCTCCATCTATATGACCTAAGCACCTTGCTAAGCCCCACATCCTAATTCTATCATCTTTGGGGGCTAGGATTTTAACATAAAAATTTTCAAGGGACACAACATTCAGACCAGAGCAGCCAGGTTGTCTGATGGAAAAGCCAGCTGTATATTATTCGTGATACTTATTTAAGCTCCTCTCCTCCCCAATTTCGTATAGTTTTCCCCCAGGCTTTTTCTGTGCTTACACACTGATAAAATACATATACCTACACATGTGTGGGCTTCCCTTGTGGCTCAGTGGCAAAAGAATTCACCTCCAAACAGAGGAGATGCAAGTTCAGTTCCCAAGTTGCCAAGATGCCCTGGAGGAGATGGCAACCCACTCCAATATTCTTGCCTGGGAAATCCCATGGACAGAGGAATCTGGTGGTCTACATCCATGGGGTTGCAAAAGATTCAGACACAATTTAGTGACTAAACAGCAGCAAATACGTAGTTTTCTATCAGATCATAGAACACATATGTACACATAGTACACACTTTTTTTTTTTTTTGCAATTTTCTTTTCTTTTTAACCTAAAAACATATCATGGACATCTCTCTGATGGTGGTCCATACCAATCTGTTGCATCCTCTCTCAAGCTGTTTAGCACTCCTCACTGGCTAAATGCCAGCATTTATTTAACCACTTCATGACTGAAGGACATTTAGACTATTTCCAATTCTTCACTCTTATAAATTATTCCCCACTCCATAATCTTTTATAAATCGTTGCATATGTCTGAAGGAAAAATTCCTAGAACTAGGATTTCTGGGTTAAAAGAAAAAAACACCCAGTTTAAATCTTGATCAGTGTATCCAAATTGACTTCTCAATGTGAAATTGAGAAGGTATTCAAAAAGAAAGTGCCTCATGTAACAGAGCACAATATTGCTCATCATCAGAGAAATGCAAATCAAAACAACAGTGAGGTACACCTCACACCAGTCAGAATGGCCAGCATCAAAAATTCTGAAAACTATAAATGCTAGAGAGAGTGTGGAGAAAAGGGAACCCCTGCATTGTTGGTGGGATTGTAAATTAGCACTATGGAGAACAGTATGGAGGTTCCTCAGAAAACTGAAAATAGAGGTACCATATGATCCAGCAATCCCATTTCTGGGCATATATCCAGACAAGATTCTCATTTAAAAAGACACATGCGCCCCTGTGTTCATAGCAGCACTACTCACAGTAGTCAAGACCTGGAAACGACCTCAATGTCCACTGACATGTGAACACAGAAGGTGTGGCACACACATGCAAGGGAATACTGCTCAGCCATAGAAAAGAACAAAATGATGCCACTTGCCGCAACACGGATCCAACTGGGGATTATCATGGCAAGTGAAGTCAGAAAGAGAAAAACAAACACCATACAATATCACTTATATGTGGAGTCTAAAATATGACACAAATGAACCTATCTGTGAGACAGAAACAGACTCAGGGACATAGAGAGCAGGCTTGTGGTTGCCAAGGGGGAGGGTTGGGGGAGCAATGGAGTGGGGATATGGGGTCAGCACACGGAAGCTATTATATGGAGGATGGATAAACAACAAGGTCCTACTCTATAGCACAGAGAACTAGATTCAATATCCCATGATAAAGCATCATGGAAAAAATATAAAAAAGAATGTATATGCATGTATGTTTATATATATATATGTATAACTGAATCANCTATTATATGGAGGATGGATAAACAACAAGGTCCTACTCTATAGCACAGAGAACTAGATTCAATATCCCATGATAAAGCATCATGGAAAAAATATAAAAAAGAATGTATATGCATGTATGTTTATATATATATATGTATAACTGAATCACTTTGCTGTTTAGACCTCTAAAGGTTTCTTAATACAAAAACCACAAAATAATAATTCTGAACTGCTGTGTAGCCATCACTTGGCTTCCACGATTATCTGGTCTTATTTCATTTATACCCTGCTTTCCCCTTCCACTAGATTAAGTTGAGATAAAACTCATGTAATCATCTTCTATTATCTGTGCACATCTCAATAGGTACCTTTAAAAGATAAGGATTCTTTTTTGTAAACATATCCTCAATACCATTATCACATCTAAAAATTCTTTGGTATCATCAAAAATCCAATTAGTGTTCAGATTTCCCCAATTGTCTCAGAAGTTTGTTTCTAATTTATTTATTTGTAATTGAAGGATAATTGTGTTACAATATTCTGTTGGTTTCTGTCATATATCAACATGAATCAGCCATAGGTATATGTGTCCCCTCCCTCTTGAACCTCTCTCTCATCTCCCACCCCATTCCACCCCTCTAGGTTGTCACAGAGCACTGGGGTGAGCTTCTTGTGTCTCAGAAGTTTTCAATAATTGTGTTGTTTGAATCAGGATCCGCCAATGACCACACATTACCACTTGATTGACTTGTGTCTTACATGTCCTTTACTCTATTTCATACACACACACACACACACTTTCTCTTATCTCTCGTTAGAGAAATTCGGTCATTTGTCTTACAGTTTCCCACTTTTTGAATTTTNCTGTGTGCTGCGGTTGCCCTTCACTGAGGATCGGGTTGTGTTACACGGTTGCACTGCACCAAGGATCGGGCTGTGTGCCATGTTGGCCATGCGCCGAGGTCCAGGCTGTGTGCCGTGGTAGCCTTGCACCGAGGTCCGGGCTGTGTTCCGCGGTCGGATGGTGACGAGTTCCGGGCTGTGTGATGCAGTCGCCCTTCACTGAGGTTCGGGCTGTGTTCTGCCATCGTCCTGTTCCGAGGTCTGGCCTGTGTACCACGGTCGACCTGTGCCGAGGTCCGTGCTGTGTTCCGCCATAGGCTAGTGACGAATTCTGAGTTCTGTGCCACGGTCGCCCTGCACAGATTTCCAGGCTGTGTGCCAGTCAGCCTTCACTGAGGTTTGGCCTGTGTGCCCTGGGCAACCTGTGCCAAGGTCCGGGCTGTGTGCCGTGGTAGCCCTGTGCCAAAGTCCGTGCTGTGTGCCTCAGTTGCTCTTCACTGTGGTTCAGGCTGTGTGCCGCGGTCACCCTGCGCTGAGTCCAGGCTGTGTTCCATCCTCGGCTTGCAATGAGTTCCGGGCTCTGTGCCTCATTCCCTCTGTGCCGTGGTCTGGGCTCTGTGCCGAGGTAGCCTTCTGCAGAGGTCCGGACTGTGTGCCGCGTTCGCCCTGTGCGGTGGTCGGCTAGCGACAAGTTTCAGGCTGTGTGATGCGGGCGCCCTTCACTGAGTTTCGGGTTGTGGGACTCGGTCGCCCTTCGTGGAGGTCCAGGCTGTGTACCTTGCTTGCCCTGTGACAAGTTCCGGCCTGTTTGCCATAGTCACCCTGCGCCGAGTTCTGGGCTGTGTTCGGCGGTTGGCTGGAGACGATTTCTGAGCTGTGTGCCACAGTCGCCCTTCACTGAATTTCAGGCTGTGTGCCACGGTCATCCTGCGCAATGTTCCGGGCATGCTGTGTGCCAGGCTTGCCCTGCATCAAGGTCCGGGATGTGTGCTGCGGTCTCCCTTCACTGAGTTTCGGGCTGTGTTCCGCGGTAACCCTTCACTGAGGTTCAGGCTGTTTTTAGCGGTCGCCCTCTTCGATGTCCTTGATGTGTGCCACAGTCGCCCTGTTCCTCTGTCCGGCCTGTGTTCCACGGTCGCCCTGTACCGAAATCTGGGATGTGTTCTGATGTCGGCTAGAAACGAGTTACTGGATGTGTGCTGCAGTCGCCCTTCATTGTGTTTTGGGCAGTGTGCCACGTTTGCCCTTTGCCAAGGTCCGGGCTGTGTGCCGTGGTCGCCCTGCGNCTGGGATGTGTTCTGATGTCGGCTAGAAACGAGTTACTGGATGTGTGCTGCAGTCGCCCTTCATTGTGTTTTGGGCAGTGTGCCACGTTTGCCCTTTGCCAAGGTCCGGGCTGTGTGCCGTGGTCGCCCTGCGATGAGGTCCGGCCTGTTTGCCGTGGTCGCCCTGCGATGAGGTCCGGCCTGTTTGCCGTGGGCGCCCTGCGCCTAGGTCTGGGCTGTGTTCCGTGGACAGCTAGTGACGAGTCACAGGCTCTGTGCCGCAGACTGCCTGTTCAGATTTCTGTGCTGTGTTCTGCGGTTGCCCTGCACTGAGGTCCGAGCTGTGTTCCACGGTCGGCTGGTGACGAGTTCCGAGCTGTGTTCAGTGGTCACACTTCACTGAGGTTCGGGCTGTGTTCTGCGGTCGCCCTGTGCCGAGGTCCAGCCTGTGTGCTCTGGTCGCCCTATGCCGAGGTCCATGCTGTGTTCTGCGGTTGACTAGCGACGAGTTCTGAGCTCTGTGCCATGGTCGCCCTACACAGATTTCCAGGCTGTGTGCCACAGTCAGGCTTCACTGAGGTCCGGGCTGTGTGCTGTGGGCAACCTGCGCCGAGGTCTGGGCTGTGTGCTGTGGTAGCTTTGCTCCTAGGTCTGGGCTGTGTTTCTCAGTCACCCTGCACTTGTGTCTGGACTGTGTGCTGTGGTCACCAATTCCTGAGGTCCGTGATGTGTGCCAGGGTCGCCCTCTGCTGAGGGCCATGCTGTGTGCCTCGGTCGCTCTTAACTGAGGTTCGGGCTGTGTGCTGCAGTCACCCTGAGCCGAGGTCCAGGCTCTTGCCCCGGTCGGCCTGAGCCGAAATCTGGCCTGTGTTCTGCAGTTGACCTGCCCCGAGGTCCGGCCTGTGTGCCACAGTCGCACTGCGCCGCGTCCGGCCTGTGTGCTGCTGTCACCCTGCGCTGAGGTTCAGACTATGTGCCACCTGCATCCTGTGCCGAGGTCCGGGCTGTGTTCTGTGGTAAGCTAGTGATGAGTTCCGGGCTGTGTACGCAGTTGCCCTTCACTGAGTTTCGGGCTGTGTGCCTCATTTGCCCATTACCGAGGTCCGGGCTTTTGCTGTGGCCGCCCTGCCATGAGGTCCGGCCTGTTTGCCGTGGTCGCCCTGCGCCGAGGTCCAGGCTGTGTTCCGTGGATGGCTAGTGATGAGTTACGGGCTCTGTACCACTGTCACCCTGCACAGATTTCTGGGCTGTGTTCTGTGGTCGCCCTGCATCGAGGTCCGGGCTGTGTTCCGTGGTCGGCTGGTGACGAGTTCCGGGCTGTGTTCAGCAGTCGCACTTCACTGAGGTTCGGGCTGTGTTCCACGGTCGCCAGCGCCGAGGTCCGGCCTGTGTCCTGTGGTCGCCCTGTGCCGAGGTCCGTGCTGTGTTCTGCGGTTGACTAGCGACGAGTTCTGACCTCTGTGCCACGGTCGCCCTGCACAGATTTCCAGGTTGTGTGCTGCGGTCAGCCTTCACTGAGGTTCGGGCTGTGTGCTGTGGGCAACCTGCGTGGAGGTCCGGGCTGTGTGATGTGGTAGCCTTGCTCCTAGGTCCGGACTGTGTTTCGCCATCACCCTGCCCTGGTGTCCGGGCTGTGTGCTGTGGTCGCCATCTCCTGAGGTCCGTGATGTGTGCCAGGNTGTGGGCAACCTGCGTGGAGGTCCGGGCTGTGTGATGTGGTAGCCTTGCTCCTAGGTCCGGACTGTGTTTCGCCATCACCCTGCCCTGGTGTCCGGGCTGTGTGCTGTGGTCGCCATCTCCTGAGGTCCGTGATGTGTGCCAGGGTCGCCCTCTGCTGAGGGCCATGCTGTGTGCCTCATTCGCTCTTCACTGAGGTTCGGGCTGTGTGCCACGGTCACCCTGAGCCGAGTTCCGGGCTCTTGCCCCAGTCGGCCTGAGCTGAAATCCGACCTGTGTTCCGCGGTTGACCTGCCCCGAAGTCTGGCCTGTGTGCCACAGTCGCACTGCGCCGCATCCAGCCTGTGTGCTGCTGTCGCACTGCGCTGAGGTTCAGACTGTGTGCCACCTTCACCCTGCGCCGAGATCCGGGCTGTGTTCTGCGGTCGGCTAATGATGAGTTCCGGGCTGTGTGCCATAGTCGCCCTTCACTGAAGTTCGGGCTATGTGCCGCGGGCGCCCTGCACCCAGGTCTGGGCTGTGTGCCGCACTCTCCCCATGCACAGTTCCGGCCTGTGTGCCACGGTCACCCAGTGCGGTGGTCCGGGCTGTGTTCCACTGGTGGCGAGCAACAAGTTCCAAGCTCTGTGCCACTGTGGCCCTGCACAGATTTTTGGGCTGTGTGCCACGGTTGCCTTTCACTGAAGTTCGGGCTGTGTGCTGCGGTCGCCCTGTGCCGAAGTCAGGGCTGTGTTCAGTGGTTGGCTAGCGACAAGTTCCCAGCTCTGTACCCTGGTCGCCCTTCACAGATTTCTCGGCTGTGTGCTGCACTCGCCCCACACAGAGGTCCGGACTGTGTGCCACGGTCGCCCTGTGCTGAGGTCCGGGCTGTGTTCCGCCGTCGGCTGGAGACAAGTTCTGTCCTGTTTGCCATGGTTGCCCTGCACAGATTTCCAGGCTGTGTTCCACGCTCGCCACGCGAAGAGGTCCGGCCTGTTTGCCGCGGTCGCCCAGGGCAGAGGTCTGGGCTCTGTTCCGTGGTTGGCTAGCGATGAGTTCCAAGCTCTGTGCCACGGTGGCCCTGCACACATTTTGGGGCTGTGTGCTGCGGTCGTCCTTCACTGAGGTTTCAGCTGTGTGCAGCAGTCGCCCTGTGCCCAGGTCCGGTCTGTGTGCCATGGTAACCTTGAACCGAGTTTCAGGCTGTGTGCCGCCATTGCCCTGTGCCGATGTCCGGTCTGTGTGCCATGGTCGCCATGTCCGGAGGTCGGAGCTGTGTGCCAGGGTCACCCTGCGCCGAGGTCCGTGCTGTGTGCCTCGGTCGCTTTTCACTGTGGTTTGGGCTGTGTGCTGCAGTCGCCCTGCACCGAGTCCAGGCTGTGTTCCACCCTCGGCTTGCGACGAGTTCTGAGCTCTGTGCTGCCTTCCCTCTGTGCCGAGGTCCGGGCTGGGTGCCACAGTCGCCCTGTTCCGAGGTCTGGGCTGTGTGCCGAGGTAGCCTTCTGCAGAAGTCCGGGCTCTGTGCCGCAGTCACCCTGTTCCGAGGTCTGGGCTGTGTGCAGAGGTCGCCATGTCCCCAGGNCGGGCTGGGTGCCACAGTCGCCCTGTTCCGAGGTCTGGGCTGTGTGCCGAGGTAGCCTTCTGCAGAAGTCCGGGCTCTGTGCCGCAGTCACCCTGTTCCGAGGTCTGGGCTGTGTGCAGAGGTCGCCATGTCCCCAGGTCCAGGCTGTGTACCGTGGTCACCCTGTGATGAGGTATGGACTGTGTACCACCCTTGGCTTGCGACCTGTGCCCGTCTCTGTGCCGCGGTTCCTCTTTGCCAAGGTCCGGGCTGTGTGCCATGGTAGCCTTCTCAAGAAGTCTGGGCGGTGTGCCACGGTCGCCTGTGCTGAGGTCCAGGCTGTATGCCGTGGTTGCCCTTAGCCGATGTCCGGCCTGCGTTCCGCAGTCGCCCTGCGCTGAGGTCTGGCCTGTGTGCCACAGTGGCCCTGTGCTGAGGTCTGGCCTGTGTGCGGCGGTTGCCCTGTGCCGAGGTTCGGCCTCTGTGCGCTGTCACACTGTGCTGAGGTATGGCCTGCATGTCACAGTCACCCTGCTCCGAGGTCCAGACTGTGTTCCATGGTTGGCTAGCAAGGAGTTCCAGACTGTGTGACGTGGTCACCCTTCACTGAGGTTCGAGCTGTGTGCCGCGGTCACCCTGAGCCGAGGTCCATGCCGTGTGCCGCGGTCACTCTGCGCCGTGGTCTGGCATGTGTGCCGTGGTCGCCTTGTCCCGAGGTCCGGGCTATCTTCCGCCATCGGCTGGAGACGAGTTGCGTCCTGTTTGACATGGTCGCCCTGCGCCAAGGTCCGGGCTGTGTTCCACGGTCGGCTAGCGGCAAGTTCCGAGCTCTGTACCCTGGTCGCCCTGCACAGATTTCCAGGCTGTGTGCTGCTCTCGCCATGTGCAGAGGTCCAGCCTGTGTGCCGCGGTCACCCAGTGCGGAGGTGCGGGATGTGTTTCACGGTTGGCTAGCGACGAGTTCCAAGCTCTGTGCCATGGTGGCCCTGCACAGCATTTTGGGCTGTGTGCTGCGGTCGCCCTTCACTGAGTTTCGGGCTATGTGCCGCGGTAGCCTTCTACAGAGATCCAGGCTATGTGTCGTGGTTGCCCTGATCCGAGTTCCAGGCTGTGTTCCACGGTCGGCTAGCAACTAGTTCCAAGCTCTGTACCCCAGTCGCCCTGCCCAGATTTCCTGGCTGTGTGTCGTGGTCTCCCTTCACTGAGATTCGGGCTTTGTGCCGTGGTCACCCTGTGCCGAGGTCTGGTATGTGTGCCACGGTAGCCTTGTGCCGAGGTACGGGCTGTGTGCTGCAGTCGCCCTTCACTGAGGATTGGGCTGTGTTACACGGTCACCCTGTTCCGTTTTAAGGCCTGTGTGCTGCGGTCACCCTGTGCCGCGGTCCGGGCTGTGTTCGGGGTTGGCTAGCAATGTGTTCTGAGCACTGTGCCATGGTCACCCTGCACAGATATCCGTCCTGTGTGCCACAGTCGCCCATCACTGAGATTCAGGCTGTGTGCCATGGTCGCCCTGCACCGAGGTCCGGGCTGTGTGGCACCGTCACACTGCGATGAGATCCTGGATGTGTGCCGCAGTGAACATCTGCCGACATCTGTGCTGTGTTCCAGNGCCACAGTCGCCCATCACTGAGATTCAGGCTGTGTGCCATGGTCGCCCTGCACCGAGGTCCGGGCTGTGTGGCACCGTCACACTGCGATGAGATCCTGGATGTGTGCCGCAGTGAACATCTGCCGACATCTGTGCTGTGTTCCAGGGGTGCCTTGCCTTAAGGTCCGGAATGTGTGCCGCAGTTGCCCTTCACTGAGTTTCGGGATGTGTGCCGGGGTCGCCCTGCATCGAAGTCCGGCCTGTATGCTGCGGTCGCCCTGCGCCGAAGTCTGGGCTGGGTTCCGCGGTCAGCTAATGACAAGTTCCAAGCTGTGTGCCTCGGTCACCATTCACTCAGGTTCAGGTTGTGTGCCGCGGTCGCCTTGCGCCAAGTTCTGGGCTGTATGCTGCGGTCGACTTCAGTCGAGGTCCGTGCTGTGTGCCAGGGTTGCCCTGCATCGATGCCCAGGATGTGTGCTGCGGTCTCCCTTCACTGAGTTTTGTGCTGTGTGCCGCGGTCACCCTTCACTGAGGTTCAGGCTGTTTTCAGCGGTCGCCCTGCTCAATGTCCTTGATGTGTGCTGTGGTAGCCTTGTGCCTCAGTCTGGCCTGTGTCCCGCTGTCTCCCTGTGCCGAAATCCAGGCTGTGTTCCGCAGTTGGCTAGAAACGAGTTACTGGATGTGTGCCACAGTCGTCCTTCACTGTGGTTCGGGCAGTGTGCCATGGTTGCCCTTTGCCAAGGTCCGGGCTGTGTGCTGTGGTCACCCTCCGATGAGGTCCGACCTGTTTGCCGTGGTCGCCCTGCACCGAGGTCCAGGCTGTGTTCCTTGGTCGGCTAGTGACGAGATACGGGCTCTGTGGTGCGGGCTCCCTGTACAGATTTCTGGGATGTGTTCTATGGTCGCCCTGCGCCGAGGTCCGGGCTGTGTTCCGCGGTCGGCTGGCGACAAGTTTTGGGATTTGTTCTGCGGTCACCCTTCACTGATGTTAGGGCTGTGTGCCGCGGTCACCCTGCACCGAGGTCTGGGCTGTGTGCCACACTCGCCCCACGCAGAGGTCTGGCCGGTGTGCTGCGGTCACCCAGTGCGGAGGTCCGGGCTGTGTTCCATGGTTGGCTAGCGACTAGTTCCAAGCTCTGTGCCACGGTGGCTCTGCACATATTTTTGGACTGTGTGCCACGGTCGCCCTTCACTGAGTTTCGGGCTGTGTACCGCAGTCGCCCTGAGCTGAGGTCTATGCTGTTGCCATGGTCACCCTAGGCCGAGGTCCGGCCTGTGTGCCACGGTCACCCTGTGCTGATGTCTGGGCTGTGTTCCGCCGACGGCTGGAGATGAGTTCCATCCTGTTTGCCCTGCTCGCCCTGCGATGAGGTCCGGGCTGTGTTCCACAGTCGGCTAGCAACAAGTTCCGAGCTCTGTACCCCGGTCGCCCTGCACAGATATCCAGGATGTGTGCTGCAGTTGCCCTTCACTGAGGTTCGGAATGTCTGCCGGTGTCGCCATGCATCCCAGTCCAGCCTGTGTGCTGCGGTTGCCCTGCGCCCAAGTCCAGGCTCTGTTCTGTGGTTGGATAGTGATGAGTTCCATTCTGTGGACCGCGGTCACCCTTCACTGAGGTCCGTGCTGTGTGCCACGGTCCCCTTCTTTCGAGGTCTGTCCTGTGTGCCAGGGTTGCCCTGCATCGAAGTCCAGGATGTGCACTGCGTTCTCCCTTCTCTGAGTTTCGGGTTGTGTGCCGCGGTCACCCTTCACTGAGGTTCTGGCTGTTTTCAGCGGTCGCCCTGCTCGATGTCCTTGATGTATGTCACGGTTGCACTGTGCGTCGGTCTGTCCTGTGTCCCGCTGTCGACCTGTGCCGAAATCCGGGCTGTGTTCCACAGTTGTCTAGAAACGAGTTACTGGATGTGTGCCACAGTCGCCCTTCTCTGTGTTTCGGGCAGTGTGCCATGGTCCCCTTAGCCAAGGTCCGGGCTGTGTGCCTTGGTCGCCCTGTGAAGAGGTCTGGCCTGTTTGCCGTACTCGCCCTGCGCTGAAGTACGGGCTGTGTTCCGTGGTCGGCTAGTGATGAGTTATGGGCTCTGTGCTGTGGGCTCCCTGTACAGATTTCTGGGCTGTGTTCCGCGGTCAGCTGGCAACGAGTTCTGGGATGTGTTCTGCAGTCCCCCTTCACTGAGGTTCGGGCTGTGTTCCGTGATCGCCCTGCACCGAGGTCTGGCCTGTGTGCCGCGGTAGCCCTGTGCCGAGGTCCATGCTGTTTGCCAGGGTCGCCTTCAGTCGAAGTCCAGGATGTGTGCCGCAGTCCCCCTGCGCTGATGTCCGTGCATGTGCCAGTGTCGCCCTGCACTGAGGTCCAGGGTGTGTGCTGCGTCACCCTTCACTGAGGTTCGGTCTGTGTGCCGCGGTCACCCTTCACTGAGTTTCAGGCTGTGTGTAGCGGTCACCCTGCTCAATGTCCATGATGTGTGCCGCGGTCGCCATGTGCCTCCTTCCGGCCTGTGTTCCGTGGTCGCTCTGTGCCGAAATCCGGGCTGTGTTCCACAGTCGGCTAGAAACGAGTTACTGGCTGTGTGCCGCGGTCGCCCTTCACTGTGTTTCAGTCAGTGTGTCACGGTCACCCTTAGCCAAGGTCCGGGCTATGTGCCCTGGTCGCTCTGCGACGCAGTCCAGCCTGATTGCTGTGGTGGCCCTGTGCCGAAGTTCGTGCTGTGTTCCATGGTCGGCTAGTGACGAGTTACGGGCTCTGTCCCGTGGGCTCCCTGTACAGATTTCTGGGCTGTGTTCTGCGGTCGTCCTGTGCCGATGTCTGGGCTGTGTTCTGCGGTCGGCTGGCGATGAGTTCCCAGCTGTGTGCTGCAGTCGCCCTTCACTGAGGTTCGGGCTGTGTNCCCGTGGGCTCCCTGTACAGATTTCTGGGCTGTGTTCTGCGGTCGTCCTGTGCCGATGTCTGGGCTGTGTTCTGCGGTCGGCTGGCGATGAGTTCCCAGCTGTGTGCTGCAGTCGCCCTTCACTGAGGTTCGGGCTGTGTTCTGCAGTCGCCCTGCACCGAGGTCTGGCCTGTGGGCCACGGTCGCCCTGTGCCAAGGTCCGTGCTGTGTTCCGTGGTGGACTAGCGATGAGTTCTGAGCTCTGTGTCACTGTCGTCATGCACAGATTTCCGGGCAGTGTGCCACGCTCAGCCTTCACTGAGGTTCGGGCTGTGTGCTGTGGGCAACCTGCACTGAGGTCCACGCTGTGTGTCATAGTAGCCTTGTGCCTTGTTCTGGGATGTGTGCTGCAGTAGCCCTGTTCCAAAATCCAGGCTGTGTGCCGCAGTCGCCATCTTCCAAGATCCGTGCTGTGTGCCAGGGTCGCCCTGCACCAAGGTCCGTGCTGTGTGCCTCAGTGGATTTTCACTGAGGTTCAGGCTGTATGCCATGGTCGCCCTGCACTGAGGTCCGGACTGTGTTCTGCCCTCAGCTTGAGACATGTTCCAGGCTCTGTGCCGCGTTCCCTCTGTGCTGAGGTCGAGGATGTGTGCCATGGTCACCCTGTTACAAGGTCCGGGCTGTGTGCCGAGGTAGTCTTCTGCAGAGGTCCAGGCTGTGTGACACGGTCAGCCTGTTCGAAGATCCAGGCTGTGTGCCGCGGTAGCCATCTCCCCAGGTTCGGGCTGTGTGCCGAGGTCACCCTGTGCCAAGGTCCAGCCTGTGTTCCGCCATTGCCCTGAGCCGAGGTCCAGCCTGTGTTTGGCAGTCACCCTGCGCCGAGGTCCAGCCTGTGTGCCACTGTCGCCCTGCGCTGAGGTCCGGCCTGTGTGCCATCGTCGCCCTGTGCCCAGGTCCAGGGCTGTGTTTTGCGGTCAGCCAGGGACGAGTTCCGGGCTGTGTTCCACAGTCGCCCTTCACTGAGGTTCAGGCTGTGTGCCACAGTCGCCCTGTGCCGAGGTCCGGGCTATGTGCCGCAGTCGCCCTTTGCCAAGGTCTGGTCTGTGTGATGTGGTTGCCCTTGCTGAGGTCCAGCTGTGTTCACGGGTTGCTAGCGATGGGTTCGGAGCTCTGGGCCACTGTCGCCCTGCACAGATTTCTGGGCTGTGTGCCGTGGTTGCCCTTCACTGAAGTTTGGCCTGTGTGTCACGGTCGCCTTGCACCAAGGTCCACGCGGTTTGCCGTGGTCGCCCTGCACCGAGGTCCGGCCTGTGTGCCGCAGTCTTCCTGTGCCAAAGTCATGGCTGTGTTCTGCGGTCGGATGGTGACGAGTTCCATCCTGTTTGCCATGGTCGCCCTGCGCCGAGTTCCGGGCTGTGTTCCGCGGTCGGCTAGCAACGAGTTCCGAGCTCTATACCCCGGTCACCCTGCACAGATTTCCGGGCTGTGTGCCGTTGTCTCCCTTAACTGAGGTTCAGGCTGTGTGCCGCGGTCACCCTAGGCCGAAGTCCGTTCTGTGTGCAACGGTAGCCTTGAACCGAATTCTGGGCTGTGTGCCGCGTTTGCCCTTCACTGACGTTTGGGCTGTGTGCCGAGGTCAAACTACACTGAGGTTCATGCTGTGTGCCATGTTAGCCTTGCGCTGAGGTCCAGATTGTGTGCTGCAGTCGCCCTGCAATGATGTCCGGTCTGTGTACCACGGTCTCCATCTCCCGAGGTCAGTGATGTGTACCAGGGTCGCCCTGCAGCCAGGTCCATGCTGTGTGCCTTGGTCACTCTTCACTGTGGTTCGGGCTGTGTGCCTCGGTCACCCTGCGCCGAGGTCCAGGCTGTGTTCTGCCCTCGGCTTGCGACGAGTTCTGGGCTCTGTGCTACAGTCTCTCTCTGCCGAGGTCCAGGCTTTGTGCCACGGTCGCCCTGCACCGAGGTCCGAGCTGTATGCTGCGGTCGCCCTGCGCCGAGATCCAGGCTGTGTTCTGCGGTCGGCTAGCGACGACTTCCGGGCTGTGTGACGCGGTCGCCCTTCAATGAATTTCGGTCTGAGTGCCTCGATCGCCCTTTCCAAGGTCCGGAATGTGTGCCATGGTCTTCTGCGACAAGGTCCGGCCTGTTTTCCGTAGTCACCCAGCGCTGAGGTCCGGGCTGTTTTCCACCATCGGTTAGCGACGANTGACGCGGTCGCCCTTCAATGAATTTCGGTCTGAGTGCCTCGATCGCCCTTTCCAAGGTCCGGAATGTGTGCCATGGTCTTCTGCGACAAGGTCCGGCCTGTTTTCCGTAGTCACCCAGCGCTGAGGTCCGGGCTGTTTTCCACCATCGGTTAGCGACGAGTTTCGGGCTCTGTGCTGCGGTCGCCCTGCACAGATTTCTGGGCTGTGTGCTGCGGTCACCTTTGACTGAGTTTCAGGCTGTGTGCCGTGGTAGCCCTACACCGATGTTCGAGCTGTGTGCCTCAGTCGCCCTGCACCGAAGTCTGGGCTGTGTTCTGCGGTCGGCTGGCGACGATTTCCGAGCTGTGTGCCAGTCCCCCGTTACTGAGTTCAGGCTGTTTGCCATGGTTGCACTGGGCCGTTGTATGGCCTGTGTGCCGCGGTCACCCTATGCCAAGGTCCACGCTGTGTGAAGTGGTCGCCCTGCGCTGAGGTCCGGCCTGTGTGCCACAGTCCCCCTNCTGAGTTCAGGCTGTTTGCCATGGTTGCACTGGGCCGTTGTATGGCCTGTGTGCCGCGGTCACCCTATGCCAAGGTCCACGCTGTGTGAAGTGGTCGCCCTGCGCTGAGGTCCGGCCTGTGTGCCACAGTCCCCCTTCACTGAGGTTCGGGCTGTGTGCCGTGGTCGCCCTGCGCCGAGATCCACGCTGTGTGCCATGGTCACCCTGTGTGGAGGTCCGGCCTGTGTGCCGCGGTTGCCCTGTGCTGAAGTCCTGGCTGTGTTCCGCAGTTGGCTAGTGATGAGTTCCGAACTCTGTGCCACGGTTGCCCTGCACAGATTTCCGTAATGTGTGCCACGGTCGCCCTTCACTGACGTTCGGGCTGTGTGCTGCGGTTGCCCTGCACCGAAGTCTGGGCTGTGTGCTTTGGTAGCCTTGCTCTGAAGTCCAGACTGTGTGCCGCAGTCGCCCTACACCGATGTCCTGCTGTGTGCCTCGGTCGCCATCTCCCGAGGTCTGTGCTGTGTACCAGGATTGCTCTGTGTTGAGGTCCATGTTGTGTGCCTCAGTCGCTCTTCACTGAGTTTCGAGCTGTGTGCCACTGTCGCTGTGCGCCGATGTCCGGCTGTGTGCTGTGGTTGCCCTGCACCGTGGTATGGCCTATGTGCCTTGGTCACCCTTGGCCGAGGTCTGGGCTGTGTTCGCGGTTGGCTCGCGATGAGTTCCAAACTCTGTGCCACGGTGGCCCTGAACAGATTTCTGGCCTGGGTGCCACAGTCGCCCTTCACTGAGGTTCGGGTTGTGTGCTGGAGTTGCCCTCCACCGAGGTCCGGACTGTGTGCTGTGCTAGTGTTGTGACGAGTCCAGACTGTGTGCCACAGTCTCCCTGTGCCAATGTCCATGCTGTGTCCTGTGGTCGCCATCTTCCTAGGTACGTGCTGTGTGCCAGGGTCGCCCTGCACTGAGGTCCATGCTGTGCTCCTCAGTCGCTCTTCACTAAATTTCGGGCTGTGTGCTGCTGTTTCCCTGTGCCGAGGTCTGGGCTTTTGGCTGTGGTCACCATGAGCCGAGGCCTGGCCTGTGTTCCGCGGATGCCCTGAACCAAGGTCTGGTTGTGTGCCATGGTCCCCCTGCACCGAAGTCCAGCCAGTGTGCCACAGTTGCCCTTCACTGATGTTCAGGCTCTGTGCCACAGTCACCCTGCACTGAGGTCTGTGCGGTATGCCGCAGTTGCCCCGTGCACAGGTCCATCCTGTGTGCTGTGGTAGCCCAGTGCAGAGGTCCGGGCTGTGTTTCACTGTTGGCTAACGACGAGTTCCAAGCTCTGTGCCACGGTTGCCCTGCACAGATTTTCGGGCTGTGTGCCGTGGTCACCCTTTACTGAGGTTTGGGCTGTGTGCCGCGGTCGCACTGCGCCGAAGACCATGCTGTGTGCCGCGGTCACCATGTCCCGAGGTCCGGCCTGTGTGCTGTGGTCGACCTGTGCCGAGGTCCGGGCTGTGTTCCGCCATCGGCTGGAGACGTGTTCCATCCTGTTTGCCATGGTCTCCCTGCGCCGAGGTACGGGCTGTGTTCCGGGGTCAGCTAGCGAAGAGTTCCGAGCTCTGTACCCTGGTCGCCCTGTACAGATTTCCGGGCTGTGTGCTGCGGTCTCTCTTCACTGAGGTTGGGGCTGTGTGCGACCGTCGCCCTGACCCGAGGTCCGGTCTGTGTGCCACGGTAGCCTTGAAGCGAGTTTTGGGCTGTGTGCTGCAGTAGCCTTGTGCCGAGGTCTGGGCTGTGTGCTGCATTCGCCCTTCGTTGAGGTTCGGGCTGTGTCCTGCGGTTGCACTGCACCGAGGTTCGGGCTATGTGCCATGTTAGCCTTTCACCGAATTCCGGGCTTTGTGCTGCAGTTGCCCTTCATTGACGATCGGTCTGTGTGCCGCGGTCGCCCTGCGCCGAAGTCCGGGCTGTGTTTTACGGTCGGCTAGTGACTAGTTCTGTGCTGTGTGCCGCCTTCGCCCTTCACTGAGGTTCAGGCTGTGTTCCGCGGATGCCCTGCGCCAAGTTCCGCGCTGTGTACCTTGGTCGCCCTTCGACTTTGTCCGCCCTGTTTTCCATGGTCGCCCTTCACCGAGGTCTGGGCTGTGTTCCGTGGTCAGCTAGTGACCAGTTACGGGCTCTGTGCCCCGGCCTCCCTATACAGATTTCTGGGCTGTGTTCTGCGGTCGCCCTTCACTGAGGTTCGGGCGGTGTGCCGTGGTAGACCTGCTCCAATATCCGGGCTGTGTGCTGCGGTCGCCCTGTGCCAAGGTCTGGGCTGTGTACCGCGGTCGGCTCTCGACGAGTTCCGGGCTGAGTGCTGCAGTCGCCCTTCACTGAGGTTCAGGCTGTGTTCCGTGGTCACCCTGCACCGAGGTCCGACCTGTGTACTGCGGTGACCCTGTGCCAAGGTCCAGGCTGTGTTCCGCAGTTGGCTAGTAATGAGTTCTGAGCTCTGTGCCACGGTTGCTCTGCACAGATTTCCTGGCTGTGTGCCATGGTTGCCCTTCACTGAGGTTCGGGCTGTCTGCCATAGGCGACCTGCACAGAGGTTCAGGCTGTGTGCTGCGGTAGTCTTGCTCCAAGGCCCGGACTGTGTTCTGCAGTCACCCTGTGCTGAAGTCCGGGCTGTGTTCCACGGTCGGCTAGCGACGAGTTCCGGGCTGTGTAATGCGGTCACCCTTCACTGAGTTTGGAGCTGTGTGCCTCAGTCGCCCTTCGCCGAGGTCCAGCCTGTGCTGCGGTCGCCCTGTGCTGAGGTTCAGGCTGTGTTCCACCATCAGCTGGAAACGAGTTCCGTCCTGTTTGCCATGGTCGCCCTGTGCCGTAGTCTGGGCTGTGTTCCACGGTTGGCTAGCGACGAGTTCCGAGCTCTGTACCCTGGTTGCCCTGCACAGATTTCTGCACTGTTTGCCGCGGTCTCCCTTCACTGAGGTTCAGGCTGTGTGCCGCGGTTGCCCTGTGCCGAGGTCCCATCTGTGTGTCATGNGTTCCGAGCTCTGTACCCTGGTTGCCCTGCACAGATTTCTGCACTGTTTGCCGCGGTCTCCCTTCACTGAGGTTCAGGCTGTGTGCCGCGGTTGCCCTGTGCCGAGGTCCCATCTGTGTGTCATGGTAGCCTTGAGCCGAATTCCCGGCTGTGTGCCACAGTAGCCTTGTGCCTAGGTCCGGGCTGTGTGCTGCGTTTGCCCTTCATTGAGGATCGGGCTGTGTGCCACGCTCGCACTTTGCCGAGGTTTGGGCTGTGTGCCATGTTAGCCTTGCACCCAGGTTCAGGCTGTGTGCCGCGGTAGCTTTGCACCGAGATCTGGGTTGTGTGCCGCCATTGCCCTGCACAGATGTCTGGTCTGTGTGCCATGGTCGTCATCTCCCAAGGTAGGTTCTGTGTGCCAGTGTCTCCCTGCGCCGAGGTCCGTCCTGTGTGCCTCAGTCGCTCTTCACTGTGGTTCAGGCTGTGTGCTGCGGTTGGCCTGCGCTGAGGTCCAGGCTGTGTTCCGCCCTCTGCTTGCAATGAGTTCCAGGCTCTGTGGCACCTTCCCTCTGTGCCGAGGTCTGGGCTGAGTGCCATGATCACCCTGTCCGATTCCCGGGCTGTGTGCCACGGTAGTATTGTGCCGAGGTCCGGGCTGTGTGCTGCGGTTGCCCTTCACTGAGGATTGGGCAATGTGCCGTGGTAACCCTGTGCTCAGGTTCGTGCTGTGTGCCGCAGTTGCCCTGTGCCGATGTCCGGTCTCTGTGCCACGGTCATCATCTCCCGAGGTCGGTG
>SJYV01042958.1:0-19551 GCA_006410875.1 Neotragus pygmaeus | reverse complement strand
ACATCACATTTATATGGTTTCTCTCCAGTATGAAGGATCTGATGAACTGTGTAGCTGTCTTTGCGAGTAAAGGCCTGTCCACAGAGATCACATTTATATGGCTGCTCTCCAGTATGAACTCTCTGATGAATTCCAAGGTATGACTTTCGAGTATAGCCACGGCCACATATATCACATTTATATGGTTTCTCTCCAGTATGACCTCTCTGATGAATTGAGAGGTAACACCTGGAAGTGAACATTTTGCCACAAAAATTACATTTGGATGCTTTCTCATCTGTTTGCACTGCCTGATGTTTATTTAAGGATGAAAGGGCAAAAAAAAGTTTGCCACAGCTGTTACATTTGTAAGATTTCACTTCAGTATGAATTCTCCTATGAATTCTAAGTTGTGTCTTTCCAGTAAAGCCACAGCCACATACATCACATTTATAAGGATTTTCTCCAGTATGAATTCTCTGATGAATTACAAGTTGTGACTTTCGAGGATAGCCATGGCCACACACATCACATTTATATGGTTTCTCTCCAGTATGAAGTCTCCAATGCATTGCAAGTTGTCTGCTTCGAGTATAGCCACAGCCACATATATCACATTTATATGGTTTCTCTCCAGTATGAAGGATCTGATGAACTGTGTGGCTTTCTTTGCGAGTAAAGGCCTGTCCACAGAGATCACACTTATATGGCTTCTCTCCAGTATGAACTCTCTGATGAATGCCAAGGTGTGATTTTTGAGTATAGCCACGACCACACACATCACATTTATATGGTTTCTCTCCAGTATGAAGGATCTGATGAACCATGTAGCTGTCTTTGCGAGTAAAGGCCTGTCCACAGAGATCACACTTATATGGCTTCTCTCCAGTATGAACTCTCTGATGAATTCCAAGGTATGACTTTCGAGTATAGCCACGGCCACATATATCACATTTATATGGTTTCTCTCCAGTATGAACTTTCCGATGAATTCCAAGTTGTGACTTTCGAGTATAGCCATGGCCACATACATCACATTTATATGGTTTTTCTCCAGTATGAAGGATCGGATGAAGTGCCTGGCCTTCTTCACAAGTAAAGGCCTTTGCACACACATCACATTTATATGGTTTCTCTCCAGTATGAGTTCTCCCATGATTTTGAGGGTGTGCATTGTGCTTAAAGCAGTGGCCAAATACATCACATTTATATGGTCTCTCTCCAGTATGACCTCTCAGATGAATTTGAAGGGCTGTGTTCTGTTTAAAGCTGTGGCTACATACATCGCATTTATATGCTTTCTCTCCAGTACGATTTCTCTGATGAACTGCAAGGCTCACATTATCATTAAACGTCTTACCACATATGTCACCTTTATATGGTAATCTTCCTGTATGGATTCTTTGATGTCTAGTGAGTTCTGAGTCCTGAAGAATGGTTATGCTACACTCATTGCTTTTGTAAGATTTTTTCTTGTGTTCTCCTGGGTCTGGGGCCTGTTCTGAGGGATGCATAACAGCACACTCATTTTTATGAAAATTGCCTTTGCAGACACTATGAATTCTCTGAATTGGCAAACCTGAGGGGCTACTGTTGATATTCATCACAACTTGATTACATTCAAAAATTGTCCCTTCAGACTGAAGCATCTGCAATTCATCATGAAAGCTTGATCTGAGCCCTTCAACAGGCTTATCTCCTGCATCATTTCTACTCGGGTGATCTCTTCCATCAGTGAGATTTTTGTTATAAGATATAGATATTCCATTGTCTCTTCTTTCATTATCTGTCCACAGACTCACCCAACCATCCACATTTTCCTGTATCTTCCTGAGGAAAAAATCTTTAATTTCAGAAGTTTCAGCTCTCCCAAATATCACTCTTTGAAAAATTTCTCCTTTTCCACTGTTTCCTTTTGCTTGTAATTTCATGGTCATATCTATACGAGACACATCTACAAGACATAAAGAACCATAGGTATCCTATTAATTACAATTCATAAATAAATTTTTTCCTGTTGAACACATGATATTATACCAAAAGTCATACCCATCCTGAACAGTATTATGAATCTCCCCAATGATGAACTGAAAAACACTATTGGAAAACAACTATTTAAAAAAGAAAAGAGCAACCACACAGAATTCAAATTAATTTTAGGGTACCCAAGTTTGAAAGACACAATCAGGAAAACATTCATTGTATGCAAACCCATGTCAATTCTCAACGAAAAAGATCTTTTCCCACCATGATCTCAAAGCTCATTCTACTTGGTAGTAAACATACTTCTGTCTCATAATTGAGGATTTAAAAAAAATAGTAAAAATTCCATGGATGGGGAGATTGGCAGTCCTTGACACCACAAAGTGTCAGACAGGACTGAGTGACAAAGCAAAAAAGGATCTAAATAATCCAAAGGAAGCATTCTAACGAATACCGTAAAACATAAATGGCAGTTGACAACTGTTCAACAAATACTGCATAATGAAAATAAAGAATTTGTTAAAACAGCCTCCCTCCCCATCAGGGCTTATGAGATCTTAGTTCTCTAACCATGGATTAAACCCAGGATCACTGCAGTGAAAGTGCTGAATCCTATCCACTGGACTGTCAGAGAATTCCCTAAAATAATTTTTACAAAAAAGACAGAACACTTTTCTAAATACCTCTTATAAATCTATAAGTAGACAGACATACAGGCATTTTATAACAAGTGGTTCATGTGAGTTATACTGTGTAAAACATAAAGACTGTCATCTTTAAATGACAAAGAATTAATAAATGAAATCTTTACTTAAATAGCAGCCACTCAGTATAGCAATTGCCTACCTATACAGTACCCTTCACTTAGTTCATCGGCTCTAAGATATATGTAAAGGAACAAGCTTTGGGGCGTTCCTTATAGCTGAGAGGTAAAGAATCCTCTATAGAAGAGGAATTTTATTTGAAAACTTACTAACTAGAGTCAGAGACAAACTCTTTAGAACGAACCATAAACTAACAATATACAGGATATAACGCAGACAAAGAGACATGTCACAATAACCATGACATGAAGTAAATATGCATTTTAAGCAAAAGTAACCTTTGAGGCAAATTTCCTGATGGTCTAGTGGATACCATTACATGATTACACTGTAGGGGGTACAGATTCCATCCCTGAGTGGAGAACTAAGATCCTGTCTCCCACATTACTGGGGACCAGCCCTGGTTGGATCCAGGGTATCCAAAGCGTGGACAGCGTTGGCGATGAGAGATTTATTTATTTAGAGATATAGAAGGAGATAAGGATTTATTTAGAGATATAGAGAGAGATAAAGAAAAAATGTTGCAGTTAAGAAAACAGAGGAGAGAAAGAGGCTAATATTCCTTGGTTTACATAGAAAGCCAATAAAGTCCCAAGACAAGGGGCTTACACCATTCATGTAGGCCATGGGCGCCCGCCTGAATAGCAAAGTGCCACGCCTTGGGCTCCCTCTTGTGTGGGTCTTAGAAGCCCGCGCAGAGAAGTGAACACAGCGAGCCCCTGCACTCCAAGGGATCAGCCTGAAAAAGAGAGTAAGAGAGAGAAAGAAAGAAAAAGAGAATTGATACGGGGGAGCCAAGCAATGATGAGGTGAGACCCAAAATTTTATTTTTCCAGGGGGCTTATATAACCTTAAGCTGTACATAGAGAATAATGGAAAATACAAAGTCATGCAGGGTCAGCAGCCCTGACCCTTATCGAGACCAGGCTTTCTCTTTGCATACCTATCTGTATACACAGGTCTTAGGTGATTTACATCATCTTCTGGCCAGGAGGCTTATTAGCATTTTATGGCCCTTTTCTGATAAGGGTCGGAAAACCAGAAAACATATTTGCCCTAAAAGTGTTGTTCTTTCCAAAGTCTGGTGCCACTCTCAGAAAGCACTAAATAAAGTTACATTCTTACATAGCAAGGATACAACGATTTATAACAAAGAAAGAGGAGTACAATGATTTATAACAGAGAAAATTCATTAACTCAAAAGTCTACTGCTAACATCAAAACTACTATATTCCTTTTTCTACATCCCGATTACATTGATTAATATCCTCCCAGGTGCCTAAAAGATAAAGGATATGGAGGCCTGGCAGCAATCATTAACTCAACAATGAAACCCTTCACCAATACAATTTTTTGCTTTTTAAAAGGCTCTATATCTTTAAGATGTTTTAAGCTTCCCATGCCTCTGGCAGTTGGGAGGCTGTAAACAATCACATGCGTAGCTGTAAGAGTCCAGGTAAAACTGTCAGGCAAGTTAGAGAGCCATCAGACGGGTTTGAGCTGAGACACTCATTTTATATGCAGGAGACTATTAACTGGAGCTGTAAGTTAACTTTTTCCAGAGAAAGGTGGTCAGGGATAGCCCCCTGTTAATGTCAGAGGAGTTGGTCAAAGTCATGAAATAATAAAACAGACAGATTCTGGTTTTGGGGTTGTCCCTCGAGACCTGACTCGCCTTGCCCGCCAGGTCTCTCCGCATGACCTTGTCATGGGTGGGATTTCCCGTGCTGGCTCCCGGCCAGGACCACATGGTTCAGGAAAAAAAAAAAGTTAACTTCTGATCTTTTCAATAAAACAGTCAAAATTCTATGACACCTAAAAGCATGAATTACCTCAATTTTTCAAATAAAGGTAGTAGATTCCCAGGGTTCATGAACATATCTCCATGGCACAAGAAAGTAAAGAGCAAAGCAGGACTGAAACCCAGACCTACAGATTCATACATGTTCCTAACCACCAGGACCCACTTGGGCAGAACTGATTACAAAAGGTTACAACAAACTTCAGGACTTTAAAAAGATAAGGTCAAGTGAGACACAAGAACTGATCTGTATAATTAACAGCCTTACTCAGCCATCTCACCTAGAAATGGTTTCCCAAGTACCACCCCTCCACATATCAATTGAAGCTGTGTCTGAAAATGCGGTTCAGTGGATGAGCACGGGTCATTTTGTACAGTATAAGCATGGACGGAAGGAAACTGGAGCCTGATTCATATATGCAAGACGGGATCGAAGAGAAGATCTCAAGAGTCCACTGTCTTTACAGGCTTTCTGAGTTACAATCACAGACGATCCAAACCACATTCCTGTTATACACACCCCTGAAGGTTGTGGTAAAAGCAGTAACAACAGGAATAGCTGAGGGTTCTGAACAGGAAGACAGGTTGAAGGCAGCTCTGTGTAGGATCTGAGACATCAAATGCAATCAAAGATTGGCCATTCTCTTCCCTTCTTCCAATGAGGTCTCCCAAGTACAGCAAATAGGAAGAGAACCAGGCTGGGTCCAGGGATTACAGCTCTGGAGGTGTTACCATTGCTCTACATGGACCAAAAAGTGGACATCCCACGGAATCCAGCACAGAAGGGGGACAAAGAGGAATTAGATCCCTTTGAAACACCTCATCACATGCTCCCCAAAGTCAAGCAACAACACTGACAGAAGTCAAATGACACACTGCCACAGATCATAGAAAGACCTACCCTTTGACACCTCTTTTCTTGGTGCCCACTTTCCATAAGCTTCTCTCTCCCTTTTCTTTTTAAATCTTTTTTTTTTCTTTTACATTTGTAAACAGCCACCTGTAAGTCAGACTGAATTTCTTTTTCCCTAATAAAATGTAATTTTTACGTAGGAGACAGATGGGCTCCAGATTGGAAATCTACAATCAGTCACTCTTCTCTCTGCATTTCCTGAGATAAGAGATAGATGGGCTCCAGTTGAGGAATCTATAGCCAAAAAATACAAGGTAAACAGCCAGTCTTTGTCTCTTACCTCAAGGGAATAATCACGGCAAGGGCAAAGGAAAAAACCCTGTCTATTAACGGAGACACTACACATGTGCAGAAAGGCTGCTTGAGGTCAGAGCATAATTCACGCCATAACGAGTCTTGCTTCTCCCAGAAGACTTCACTTCGAGATACAGCTTAGGGTGTGTGTTCACACCCCAGGGGAGGGGCTTGAGACAAATTAACCAGAGGGGACAAAGGAAGGTGACTGACCCAAGGGGAGACAAACACCTGGAAAACTGTATCTTTAAAAAGAATTGACACTTACCAAAGGTGAGACTCTCTCTCTGAGCTAGCCCCATGCGCCTTTCTGCATGTACTTTTCCATTCAATTAACATTTTCCTTTACTCTTTATCTTGTGCCTCTTCATCTGAATTCTTTCTTGACTAGGCAGGCAAGACTAGGGAGCTTAGTCCTAATTATTGGCTGCTGTGGTCCAATGGTTAGGACTCTTCTTCTGGGAAACAAATACCTTGCTTCCAGCTTCCACTCCCACTCATTGCTATGAGCATCCAAACTCAATTTCATTTCTCACATCTCTTTCACTGAAAACACACACCTTACTTTCCTTAAGCAACCATGAACTGTGCTTTATATTGCATTTTCTAGCATTTTCTAGATTAGTGAACATAAATACTACTGATAACTTCTAAAAACATTTGCTTTCTTATAGAGAGCATCTCAGAGTAGCACCAAACATATTCATCAATAGTCCTAAATCTCTCAATGTAATACAACAGAAGTATTACACAATGTGGATGACTCAAGACAAGTCTTAATTAGATGAGCAAACGTTAATACTAGGTATTTAATATTGAATATTTCCCAGTTCACATGAACCTGAAATTCATTTAGATTAATTTCCCTTCTAATTGATTTGTATGCACTTACTACTCTTTTTTTAAATTCATTTATTATTTTTGGCTTCACTGGGTCATCATCACTGCTCTGGCTTTCTCTCATTGTGTCAAGAGGGGACTACTCTCTAGTTGTGGTGAATGAGCTTTTCATTGTAGCTACTTCTCTTGTGGACCATAAGCTCTAGAGCACGTGGGCTTCAGCAGTGGTGGTGTATGGGCTTAGCTGCTCTGTGCTATGTGGAGTCTCCCTGGACCAGGGATTGAACCTGTCTTTTGCACTGGCAGGCAGATTCTTTATCACTGAGACACCAGTAAAGCCCAAGTGCTTCCTTTCTTTTAAAGCCAATTGAGTAAGAGCTCATTTACAAATAAACCTCAGCAATATTATCCAAAATCAAAGTCACACACTGAGACATGCATAAATCCAGACAGATTTTAAATGTCTTTCTGAGTCTACTGGAGTTGGTATCCTCCTCCAGGGGATCTTCAGAAGCCAGCCAATGAACCCACATCTCCTGCGTCTCCCACACTGGCAGGCAGCTTCTTTACCACTAGAGTCATCTGGGATCCCTGGTAAAGGTTAACTTCAAGCTTTTCTGTAGGCAGGGCTTTTTAGAAGCTAGATATTTTTATTCCACATGCAAAAAGAAATAGTTTTGTACTTTCAAAAAAATAAAGGAAAAATCATTTTTAACCAGTTTTTTCCAGAGTCTAAAGAATATCACAGCAATCCCTGTGTCAAAAAACTTAATTCCCTTTCAATAGTCACAGTTTTATATCTAAAATACGGAGCAAACAGTGCTCAAATTGACTGTGATTAACCGGGGCAGATGGATGATGAAAATTATGCATTGTCCATCTGGGGAAATGGGGGTCTTCACTTGATCAGAACAATCTGAAGGGGAAACGAAATTTGCTAGAGTGGGGGCAGGAGTGGGGGAAGTTGGGCTGCCCCTCCCCACTGAGAGACAGGGGAAGTTAGAAAGGGACTAGCTGATGGAGAGGGAGACAGAGGGGTGGGAGGGGTGAAAGGCCACAACAGGACAAAGATAATGAAGACAGAAAGACAGTGGGGGACACTGTTAAGAGATGTGGCCCAGCGCAGGAGAGAGCCCACTTAAAAAGTGAGACTTTGATCAGCTAATATATAATCTGACATTGTAATATGGACAACCATTGTTACTAATCGCATAATTCTGTTTCCAGTTGTAACTTCTCTTCAGACAATTTTAAGATCGCTTTATGTACCTCCTGTACTTCCCTGGTGAAACAGCTGGTAAAGAATCCTCCAGCAATGAAGGGGAGACCTGGGTTCAGTCCCTGGGTTGGGAAGATCCCCTGAAGAAGGGACAGGCTACTCACTGCAGAATTCTGGCCTGGAGAATTCCAAGGACTCTGTAGTCCATGTGGTCGCAAAGACTCCGACATGACTGAGTGAGTTTCCCTTTCATTTTATGTACCTTACGGTAGGAGAGAGAAGGATCCAGCCTCTCACCCAGCAGGGTGAGAGTCTTTCTCAACAGGTGAGAGTCACAAATATTCAGTAACTTCTAAGGGTACAGCCCTCTTTAATTTAAGCTTCCGATTCTCACACCATCAGTGAAGATGTCCCATGTATCAGCTAACTAGTAGTAATGCAAATCTTCCTATTAGGGAATAAAAACTTCATCAACCTTAACCTCTTTCTTCTTACAGAGTGGTATTTTGTCTCACAAATACTGCTCACAGGGTCAATTAAAGTTTTGCCAAACGTTGTCACTTTCATCTCAAGTTCAAAGATTTGTTAAAATAAGCCATTGTTCTGTAGAAATAAACAATACAAATATTTATAGAATTATCGAGCTGACTTTCAATATGCTAACAATAAAAGAAAAGTAGAAACAGCAGAAGATACATCACCAAACTGGGTTCTGACCAACATCCAGACTCAAACAGCACTGGGAAGTCCTGGGCCACAGCCCATATGAAGACCCAGTGGGGAAAAAGTCCCAGGCAGCATGTTACGGTCATGGGTGAGACTTCAAAGATTGCAGTTTGGGGTTTCCCCTTATAATCCCAGAACGCTAATTGATATCATCAGCAATCTGTGAGCAAATAGCAGCTCTGGTTGCATGTTAATACCATTCTTTGTCTTACAAAACTTATAATGTTGCTAAGCCTGAAGCTGAGTATAGGCCAGGGTCCCTCCAAGGGCTCAAAAACCTCAAGATTCGTCCCCTATCTTACCTCTGATACTGCAAGCCTTGCACTCACAGCAGGCAGTCAGGGCACTCACAGTCAGGGCAGTGTCCAGTCAGACTAGAAGCAAGCTCAGAGGCCTGCTTTAGAGAGGACCTAGACCCTGTGCCTCCTGCATTGCCAGGTGTAGAATCCCACCTCTTTTGTCGGCCAAGAAATGATGGACATTACAGACGGACAGAAAAATATTCACAAATTAATTTACCATCTGCGTCCTTCTGAAAGCACAGGAAACAGTATAATATGCAGATACCTGGGCTTCCCTGGGGCTCAAAGGTAAAGTATCCACCTGCCACAAAGGAGACACGGCTTCCACCCCTGCGGGGGAAGAGCCCCCTGGATGAGGGCATGGGAACCTACTCCAGTACTCTTGCCAGGAGAATCCCATGGATAGAGGAGCCTGGTGGGCTACAGTCCACTGGGTTGCAGAGTCACGCACAACTGTACCAACTGAGCACACAGGCATCCATGTATCTAGTTCCTTTCCAAGAACTACTAAACCAAGAACACAAGGGTAGAAAACAGGGAATTGGATATTTTANGCAGAGTCACGCACAACTGTACCAACTGAGCACACAGGCATCCATGTATCTAGTTCCTTTCCAAGAACTACTAAACCAAGAACACAAGGGTAGAAAACAGGGAATTGGATATTTTAAAGTTTGAAATCAGCTTTATAAATACTTAAACTGTGTAGAAACTCGTGTATCACATGGTGGGCATATCACCTGAAGAAAGGACAAGTCTATGAACTCAGTCAACCAAAACAGGGGCTCCCAATGCAGAGATACCCCAAACCAGAATCCAACGTCACAGGGAAGTGATCCTCACCCACAGACAGCAGGTTCTTGTAGGTCTCCACCATCACATCCCGGTACAAGGCCCTCTGAGCAGGGTCAAGGCATTCCCACTCCTCTGGAGTGAACTTGATGTCCACATCCTCAATGGTCAACTGTGTCTGAAATGAAAACACATTTCACTAACAGCCGCTCAAGAGGATTCTTATTTTCATACAAACTGAGAAGAGGTTAAAGGGGTAATGATCAATTCAGGTAATTTTTCTGTTGTTTCATAAGACTATGACATCTTCCAATCAACATGCATTTGTCATTTGTATGGACAATACATGCAGAATATACACATAAATTCAATCAGTGAGTTCTCTAAGCAGAAGTGTTACACTATAAACACTGAGGGACATTCATTATCTAGATGAGTTACAAGACTGGTGTCTTCAGAGATGACAAAGTCCCAGCGGCTTTAAAGAACACACTGTTTTGATTATGACATCATCACACTGATGACAGGTGTCTCAACACTTCCTACACACTAAGCATTACTCTGAAGACTTTACACAGATGAACTTATCATCAACATAAGAGAAAGCACATCAGAGAAAGATCTGGGTCCATCTGACTGGAGAGAAAACTGTCATTCTACGAATTCATGCACATCAAACAATTAAGAAATGAGGCAACAGCACCTGAGGTCAGGTGGTTGGGACTGACAACTTAAGTACCAGAGCAGCAAAGTGCATGACAGAGTTCCCAGAGAATACCTGAAACAAATACAAGAAAGCTGACANTCAGGTAATTTTTCTGTTGTTTCATAAGACTATGACATCTTCCAATCAACATGCATTTGTCATTTGTATGGACAATACATGCAGAATATACACATAAATTCAATCAGTGAGTTCTCTAAGCAGAAGTGTTACACTATAAACACTGAGGGACATTCATTATCTAGATGAGTTACAAGACTGGTGTCTTCAGAGATGACAAAGTCCCAGCGGCTTTAAAGAACACACTGTTTTGATTATGACATCATCACACTGATGACAGGTGTCTCAACACTTCCTACACACTAAGCATTACTCTGAAGACTTTACACAGATGAACTTATCATCAACATAAGAGAAAGCACATCAGAGAAAGATCTGGGTCCATCTGACTGGAGAGAAAACTGTCATTCTACGAATTCATGCACATCAAACAATTAAGAAATGAGGCAACAGCACCTGAGGTCAGGTGGTTGGGACTGACAACTTAAGTACCAGAGCAGCAAAGTGCATGACAGAGTTCCCAGAGAATACCTGAAACAAATGCAAGAAAGCTGACATGCAATGGAGGTGTAGAATCCCAGATCTTTTGTCAGCCACAGAAAGACAGACATGATAGATGGACAGAAAAATATTCACAAATTAATTTACTATCTACCTCCTTCTGAATGCACAGGGAACACTATAATATGAAGTATCATATGTAGGTATCTGGGTTGCCCTAAGGCTCAGCAGTAAAGAATCTGCCTGCAATGCAGGGGACATGGTGTTTATATCTCCAGGGGGAAGATCCCCCTGGAGGGCAGGGCAACCCACTCCCACATTCTTGCCTGGAGAATTCCAGGGACAGAGGAGCCTGAAGGGTTATGTATGGCCCATTGGGTCACAAAGAGTCGGACATGACTATAGGATAAATGGTCACTGTACAGGGTCACCCGCTCTTCCCACCAACCACACAATGTCAGTACTCTTACTACTCTTTCCATCATTCACGTGATGAGGTAGAAAAAAACAACGGCATGGAAAACACTTAAGACACAATTTCAACTGTTACAAAGCACAAAACATGTTTATGAGATGATGTTCTGTAATAAAACCATGGAATTACAGATCCATGCACTCACACATGCAAATGTAAACACACAACTGGTTAAAACAAGGAAGACCTGTCTTTATTTTTTCTTTCCATCCAAATTTACTGAGTGTCAACATGGGCCCCAAACTGGGAATACAGCAGTGAACATAATGGAGCTTACAGTCTAGCAGCCAGCCACCCAATTACATCCATAATTTTAAAGTTACTATTGCAACATGTGCTCTGAAACAGGCCTGGTGCTGGGAAAAGGTTTATCAGAAAGTCTTGATGTACATCAAGAAATCAGACAAGGTCTCCAAGAAGAGGAAACACTTAGGATTGGCAAGGTGGGAAATGGAAGAGTGCTGCAAGCAGAGAGAAGAGCCTGAGTGCTGGCTCTGAGGCAGGAAGATGTTAGTGAACAGAAAGTCAGCCAGTCTAACTGGGACACAGGGAACAAAGAGGGGTGATGCCAGGTAGAGGCTGCTTTCTACAAGGTCTTTGGATTTAGGACTTTATTCCAAAAGTAACTGGAAGTCGCTGAAGAATCTGCAGGAGGTAAATCAGAGGTTTAGATTTGTTTTTCAGAGCTCACTCTGCTGTGTGAGGAGACTGCTGCTCCTTAGTCGCTTAGTCGTGTCAGATCTTTGCGACCTCATGGTAGCCCGCCATGCTCCTCTGTTCATGGGATTTTCAGGCAAGAATACTAGAGTGGGTGGCCATTTTCCTACTCCAAGGTGATGCCTTTTGACACATTTTGGGATGATACTCTCATTTTCTTTTATTCATGTGTATTTCCGTACCTCTGGGACATTAAAAATGCATCAATTTGTATTTCAGTAATTTGTCTTCATTCTATGTCTTTTTTAAGTTATTTACTTTGGTTTTGCTGAGTCTTTGCTGAGCTGCTGTGGGCAGGCTTTCTGAATTTGCAGCTGCAGTGTACGGGCTTCTCATTACGGTGGCTTCTCATTTTGGAGCAAAGACTCTAGAGTGTATGGATTTCAGTAGTTACGGCTCCCGGGCTCCACAGCTCATGCTCAGTAGTTGTGGTGCCTGGGCGTCGTTGCTCTGAGGCATCTTTCTGGACCTGGGATGGGACTCGTGCACCATACATTGGCAGGCACATTCTTATCCATACTGTACTATCAGGGGAGTCCTCAACATTATCTTCAGTTCAATTCAGTCGCTCAGTATACTAGTTTTAAAAAATGAAAACACAAGCAGAAAGTAATATGCAGAAGATTTATTCTAATCTGTATATAATAGCTGTATTCAAAAATATGGGGGCTTTTCTGGAGGCTCAGTGGTAAAGAATCCACTGGGCAGTGCAAGAGACACAGGTTTGATCCCTGGTCGGTAAGATTTCGCATGCCAAGGGGCATCTAAGCCTGTGAGCCTCAAATTTCTGAACCAGAGCTCTAAAGGCAAGCAGGTGAAACTACTGAAGCCAGCATGTTCTAGAGCCTGGGCTGCAAGAAAAGAGAAGTCACCGTAATGAGGAGCCCACATACTACAACTAGAGAGTGGTCATCACTCGCCAGAACTAGATAAAGCCAGTGAAGCAATGAAAAGCCAGTACGGCAGAAAAGTATATTTAAATATGGTAATATTGTCTTATTCTTAATGTTAGATATGTAGTTATTAACAAAATCCAAAGTTTATCTTTTCATTCCATGATCAAACATTGCATCAGGGTTAGGCAAGTTGGGGGAATTCCCTATTGGTCCAGGGTTTAAGATCTTGCACTTACACCACAGGGTGTCAGGTTCAAGTCCTCCTCAAGGAACTAAAACCCTGCAAGCTGCATTGTATGGCCAAAAAGGAAGAATAAATAATTAGCAAACTATATTTCACAGTTTAAATTAGATACTGTAATGAGGCACTCTCTAGCCCTGAGGTCTTTTTCTGAACTTTTCATTTCACACCCAAACATTTAAGATTTTCAAGGAGGTCCTCATTTAGTTTTAAATGTGCTATAAGAAGGACTGATTTCCCCTCATTGGACTCTTTTTCAGATTTTGGCACATATTATGCATTTTAATACTTCATATCTACAGCCAACTTCTTCACCCTGGTTGACAGAGAGCAGACAGCGCATCCAGATGGGCCCTAAGCAATCCCTGCTGCCCAACAGCACTGAGATCCCGTCTCCAACCCGTGGGTGAGGGTGAGAAGCCCTGCCCAATCGGTGCCCAGGGGAGCTTCCTCACAAGGACTAGGTCACCGGGTCATGGGGAGACAGGATCTAAGTGAGGACGACAGACCCTGAGGGAAGGTCCCAGGTGAGTGTGCATGTACAGGAGTCAGACAAGGCACTGCAGAGTCAGACAAGATTAGCGAGTCCAAAAATGGGTATTTCAGGCAGGATAGATTGAGAATCTATTGAGAATATGACCTTACCTGAGAAAGAGCCATTCCTGACACGTTTTCTTTCCCCTTCCTCCTCTTCTGGGCTTATCCCTCAGGTAACACGAGTCTTCAAAGGAGCGTCAAGAAGGTGGAAAATATGGTATTTAATGTTTAGGGTCAACACATTCCCTTCCTGAGCCCCAACCACACACACACAGGGAAGCCCTCACCATGTGGAATGGACAGTCCTCTGTGCCCACTGTCTCAGGAGGGACTCAGGACAGTCAACTCCAAGATAGAATCCAACACGGGACTTTTCCACACATTCCCTCGGATCACACTCCTCTCCTGGTGAGGCCTCATGTACACAGCAGCAGGGGACACCTCCGCTCACCCCACGATCCCCTTCAGGTCACACAGCAGGCCCTGGTCCAGCCTCACTCAGAGCAGAGTGCCTTCCCCTCTCCCAGGGCTTGATCTCAGTCTCAGAAGTGGAGACTAAGAGCCTTGATGCTTAATGCAGAGTCCAGATCAGAATCATCTGTGGCCTGTGCACATTCCTGGGGCAAGGCCCCACACGAGAACCTGAGGAGCATGTCTGTTGTGGGAGGGGTACAATACATGCCCAAGCAAAATGCCTCATGATCTCATGTGAAGCCTGGGTTGAATACCAATCAAGGGGTCAAGTCCAACCTACCTCCCGCTTTCTTCTTTTCCAGCCTGACTGACACAGAACAGACTAATAAGATGGGATGTGTATACATACCATGCACGATGTGACCATGTGACACATGTCTACACTATGAAATATTTATCACAATCCACGTACCAATACATTAATCATCTCCAAATTTCCATGTTCTGTGTGTGGTGACAACACTGATGACGTACTCTCCTGACAAATTCCCAGCATGCAATAACAGAACAGGATTAACTACGATCAACGTGCCCCACACACCTCCCCAGGACGCACTCACTTTACAACCCAAAAGTCTCTACCTTTTGACCAACATCTCCCCATCTTCCTCACCTCCCAGCCCCAGATAACCACCATCCCACTGTCTGCTACTAGTGGCTTCACATTTTTACATTCCACATATAAGCGAGCACATACAATCAGTATTTTCTTATCTGCCTTAATTCACTTAGCATAATATTCTCTACATTAATCCAAGTGGCCCCAAGTGACAAAAATCGCCACTTTTATGGGTGCATGTCATATATGTGTTTGTGTTTCTCTGAGTGTATGCTACCCAAACAGTAAAGAATCCGCTGCCAATGTTGGAGACCCAGGTTCGATCCCTCCATCAGGAAGACGCCCTGGAGAAGAGAATGGCAGCTCAATCCAGTATTCCTGCCTGGAGAATTCCATGGAGAGGAGCCTCATAGGCTACAGGCCATAGGGTTGCAAAAGTCAGACACGAGTGATCCCAGCCAATCCCCAAACTGTTATCTCCAAACTCTAATAATAAAAGATGGATGTGTAGGATGATGTACATATCTCAATGCGACTTCAATATCTTCCACAGAAACACTCCAAGTTGTTTTTTTTTAACTTCCAAATTGCATCTGAAACTTTCTTCATGAGCAACTCAAAATAACAGAAATACCAAAGGTAACCCATGAAGTGATTTCTGGGGTTTTACCAACAATTATGCTATGGGTTACATACTTAATTCTCGCCTTCCCTAAAGACCACAAAAAATCCACTGTGTGGATGAGGTGCTGTGGGGCACCTCTTGGATCACACCCCGCTTCTCTAGGACCACTGTGCCCATCCTCCTGCACCCAGACCTCCCTGTGGGCTCAACGCAGGGCTTGCTTCTAACACACTGCAGGATAACATTCTTCTTCCCAATCCCACAGCCTTCCTTCCTCCACAGGTGTGATCACGAGATTCCCAATTAAACCCAGTCATGCAAACCTCAGTCACAGCATCTGTGTCCCAGGAAAACTGAGCTAAGACACTGGCACTCCCACCATTCCACGCAGCCCACAATTAGCCATGAGCCCACGTCCAGGGCCTCCTGCCAGAACTGAGACCACCTTTGTCAACAGGTCCACATGCCCCGTGATCCCACAGCTATGCTTGTCTTTCTCTCTCTCTCACACACACACACCATTCATCGGGTTCATTAAAAGGCACACACTTGCTCCCACAACCCTCCCAGAAACCCTGACATGCTCCCCCTCACTTTCTCCCATTTTTCTACCTCTTCTTCGTACACAGCTGAACAAGAGCAGAGACCTCTAGGCATGGGCACTGCAAAAGAAATGCGCCCTAGCTGCAAATCCAAGGACACTGGGCACTCAGTATGGAGACCAAGAAGCTGGTCCTCTTGGGGAAACCACTAACCAGCAAGGACATTATGTAGTTGAGGGATGGTTGGACTGAGTTCAGTAAAGAAGTCACAAAGAGAGAGAGGCCCCAATCTCACTGGCTCCTGTTCTCCCTGCTCATAGCTAACTGGAAGATACCCCAGCTCATTAATGGGGGGAGGGTGGTTTGGGGATAGGGAGGTATCGTCTCCTACATACTCCCTTAAGATACTGACCAGTCTAACCACAGGAAACTCAGCATTTGCTGCTGAGCAGATGAACTGCTAGAAGGCAAAGCTGCTGTCCAAGATGGCAACTGGTCCCTGCATGGACAGAGCTTAGAAGACTTGGGGACTGCAGTGAGCAGTGATACTGCAGACTAAAACATGGGGACACCTCAAGACACTAGATCTGCCAGGCCTTTTAGGACTCCAACATCTTTTTGCTTTTGAGTAATCAAGTCTCCACATAGGGTAAGGGATCAATCAAAGTTGACATATCCAGAAGAAATATGGGAGCCATCATAACCAAACCTATAACCTGCAACATCCCTGAGGATTCTTCAGCCCAGCCCACAGTCCCAGTCCTCACCCCCAGAGTGAGATGCTGCAAACATCCTGGGAGGAAGGGGAATACGGTGAACCCTTCAATGAAGGGAAAAGAGGAAAGACTCCAAATAATTAAAGGAGAAGGGCATATCTGATGAAGGTAATTAATACAGAAGCAGTGAACCTGGTTAACATGACAGAGACTTATCAGGAGATGGAGAGACTCTCTGTCTAGATCTGAAGGAACAGAAAGAGCAAAGGCAACAGTGATTTAATGACCAAAGGCAGGTGTAGAAACTAAGATTCGAGACAGAAAAGGTTTTGGTGTTTATGAACGAGGACTAAGTGAATGTGACCAGGACAGACTGACCATGAGAATGGGGTTGGCTCCCAGGATGAGGCCGGAGACCCTGGCAAGAGGTGGGAGGCCTCCCTACAGATTGACCTTTATTCACAGAAGATGGCTCGTGATTTCCTCTCAGGCTCTGAGCCTACGTTCCCGCTTCCATCCTACTGTTGTCCTTTTTCATTTTCAAAGACTGGGACCCGTTTCCAATTCTAATAACAAGTGGGCTCTTCCTCCAAGAAAAACTGCCACACACACAGTCACACACCCAATTTGGCCAATCATTTCAGGGGTCAGTGTTGCTCAGCTTCTGGACCTGAGGAAGCATCATCAGATCAAATCATAGCTCACTAGTTACTAGATCACATAAAAGAGAGGAAAATGGAGTATCAGACTAACTGCTTAAATTAGTTTGTGACTCTTAATATAAAAGATCACTGACACCCTTACCAAACATTCATCAAAATGGTCTATAACTATTTATTAGTTACCCAAAAATGTTTTCAAGATATAACATAAACAAGAAACAGCAAATGGGCCTCTAATAAATGTGAAACAAACCTAAAGTGAAGCAGCTTATTAAAATTTTTTTCATTGAAGAATTCTGGTGTACAAGTAAAAAAATTCAGAATATAGAGTATTTAGAAAAGAATGACATGAATTAATTACAGGAGTCCACCAAATCTTATTTCACAAGTGAATAATTGTTTACAAGAAGGTAGGTATTCAATGAACTAATCTTTATCCCAAGATACAAAATAATGAAACATAAAGAAAGGAGAAAGCAAAAAGTAAAACCATCACAAGCAATATTTTTACTGTGCCTGAAAAAGGCATCATGTAGTAAGAGAGTCAGTTCTTGCCCCGCTTCTCTCCATAACCTCTACTCTGCACCAGGAAAAGGGAAGGGGGTGACTCACCTCTAAGAAAATCAAGTCACTGCTGCGACCCCCACCTCTATAGCCTCTGCACGTGGATGTTATCTTTTAATACAGAAAATTACAACACACACAAGCCTTACAAACATAAGTTTTGCGATTCTCATTTTCATCTGTATAACTTTAAAAAGAAAGTTTTAAACTTAGTCGATTCTAAAGCTAAAAATCAATGTTTCACGACTTAATAATCCTTATCCAATCGATTCAGCACTCTTTTGGATCTAGTCCCCTCCCCCACCTGCACACTACTTGTTTCCACTTCATTTAGTATGTTTCTCTACTTTTTTCTCCATCTCCCTTTCTCTTCCCCTCTGCGCTCCTGCTGTGCCTGTCCTCCTCTCTACTTCTTCCCTGACTCCCATCCGCCCTCTCTCTGCCATCTGTTCCCTGTAAAATGCTTCTAATCGAACCTCCTTGATGATCCTAAATCTCCAAGAATTTCTGCCTTTCTTCCTCCATCTCTGCCCTCCTTTCTTCCCCTCTCTGCCACCCCCAAGTGGCTACGCTTCCTCTCAGCTTCCTGTCTCAGCTCCTCCAATCACTAGCAGTCCCCTTTCTCTCCCAGCAGGATATTGCTCTGTAAGCCAAGATCCCAACGCTTGTATCCCCTTTGCGGGCTCTCTGTGTGAACTGCCTCTCCACTGTTGCCGTCTAAGGGACCTGTGATTTACAGCCCCTCTACCTCGAAGGCTATAGAAGGGGGCGGCAGAAATGAGATGGTTAGATACCATCCCTGTACTCAACGGACATGAATCTGAGCAAACTCTGGGAAATAGAGGGGTCGTAAAGACTGGGAATGAACACCACTACCTGCCTATCTTGCTCTCCTTTTAATTCTCAGGAAATTCTGCTTTCCTCTAAACTTTTTCCCTAACCGCTACCTTCAAAGCCGATTCTTTTTCATCCTGTTGTCTCTTGGCAAGTTCCTCACAATCGTCTTCATTGTCATCGCTTATCCCTCATCCTTTTCTCAATTAAATATTTCTCTAGGAGTCGCTGTCTCTGCTGCTTCTGATCCCCCCTGGCCTCCAATTTGCAAGGATGTCGACTGAATAAGAAGCCCGGTTCCCGCCAGAGCCAAACTACAACGGGTGGAATTTGGGACGGAAGAACCTCGGGTGTCACGTGACTGGCGCAGGTCACCTCCCCGACACCGGTCAGGGCAACGTCACTAGGAAGGCAAGGCCTGAGGGGCGGAAGGGCCCGCCTGAGGAGCCTTGAGGTGAGAGGGACTGGGAGGGAAGGGGTCTCAGCAGCCGGGCGGGCTCTCCAGAATCCCAGGCCCGGGGAGCGGGGTGGTCAGCGCGGCCAGGGGCCGAGAGGACGAGGCTGGGGGCCGCGGAGCTAATAAACCCACCTCGCCGAAGAGAATTGTATGCCGTGTAGGAAGGGCACAGGGGTCAGTGAGGTCAGTAAATGGTTTCAAGCAGGAAAGAGAAGCGAAACGCAGCGTCGCTGTGGACCAAAAGCTGGAAACGGCTTCAGAGCGACTTTAAAGCAAAATGGAGGCGCCCCTTTG
>SJYV01042953.1:0-19385 GCA_006410875.1 Neotragus pygmaeus | reverse complement strand
ACGATAGAGGATGAGATGGCTGGATGGCATCACCGACTCAATGGACATGAGTTTGAGTGAACTCCGGGAATTGTTAATAGTCAGGGATGCCTGGCGTACTGCGATTCATGGGGTCGCAAAGAATTGGGCAAGACTAAGCGACTGAACTGAACTGAACTGAACCAGGTAAACATTTTCAGAGAAAAAAATTTAAACTGTGTTGGTTCCCTTCATTTCAAAATCACCAAAAATACCGAGTGAGTACTCAACATTGCCAAACAGTCTTTGCATAACTTTTTAGTGTAATCACTCACTCAACTCTCTGATAACACTATTATACATTGTCTCTTCTCTCCTCAAACTGTCAATACCATCTCCCCCTTCCCACTTTCAACTGATGACCTTGCTTTTGAATATGGAAGTAATTAGAAGACAATCTCCACAAACCCATGGTCCACATCCAACCACTTACATATATTTTTACACATATATTCTCCCTTCCTTCTTGTTAGTATGGTTTAAATATCTGTGCACTTAAGGCCAACACTCTCATTTATGAATCAAATTTCCTCCTCCTACTGGGTCATTCTTATCAGTGAAGTGTTGTAATATCTTCCATCTTAAAATAATATTCCCCTGGTTTTNTATATTCTCCCTTCCTTCTTGTTAGTATGGTTTAAATATCTGTGCACTTAAGGCCAACACTCTCATTTATGAATCAAATTTCCTCCTCCTACTGGGTCATTCTTATCAGTGAAGTGTTGTAATATCTTCCATCTTAAAATAATATTCCCCTGGTTTTCAGGTTTCCACTACCTTCTCCAATTCCCTCTCTCTTAATAAGCTTGTTTTTAATTTTATAATGGTGTTAGGTTTATAGAAAAGGTGCAAATACAAAGAATTCACATATAACACTTGCCCAGTTTCCCCTATTAGTATTATCATACAATAGTGTAATAAATTTTTGACAATGAATGAATATTGATATATTAAATTCCCAAATTTATTTAAATCCTTTGTTGTTCAGTCATTCAGTCAACTCTGACCCTTTGCAACCACATGGACTACAGTATGCCAGGCTTCCCTGTCCTTCACTGTCTCCTGGAGTTTGTTCAAATTCATGTCCATTGAATCAGTCATGCCATCCAGCCATCTCATGCTCTGTTGTCCCCTTCTACTCCTGCCCTCAATCTTTCCCAACGTCAGGGTCTTTTCCTTTTACTCTTTGCATCAGGTGATCAAAATAGTGAAGCTTCAGCTTCAGCATCGGTCCTTTCAATGAATATTCAGGGTTGATTTTCTTTAGGATTGACTGGTTGGGTCTCCTTGCTGTCCAAGGGATTCCCAAGAGTCTTCTCTAGCAGCATAGTTCAACAGCATCAACTCTTCCATGCTCAGCTTTCTTTATAGTCCAACTCTCACATCCATAAATGACTACTAGAAAAATCATAGCCTTGACTAGATGGACCTTTGTTGGCAAAGTGATGTCTCTGATTTTTAATTTGCTGTGAAGCTTTGTCATAGCTTTTTTTCCAAGGAGCAAGCATCTTTTAATTTCATGGCTGCAGTCAATGTCCACAGTGATTTTGGAGTCAAAGAAAATACAGTCTGTCACTGTTCCCATTTTGTCCCCTTCTATTTGCCATGAATGATGGGACTGGATGCTATGATCTTCATTTTTTGAATGTTGAATTTTAAGCCAGCTATTTCACTCTCCTCTTTCATAAAGAGGCTCTTTAGATCCTCTTCCCTTTCTACCATTAGAGTGTTATCATCTGTGTATCTGAGGTTATTGATATTTCTCCCTGCAATCTTGATTCCAGCTTGTGCTTCATCCAGCCCAGGATTTTGCATGATGCACTCTGCATATAAGTTAAATAAGCAGGGTGACAATATACAGCTTTGATGTACTGCTTTCCTAATTTTTGAATATCATTAGTTTTCCCCTAATTTCATTTTTCTGTCACAGGGTCCCATCCAGGGCCCAGGTTACATTTAGTCATGTCTCTTTAGGCTACTCTGGACTGTGACTGTAACTTTCCTCGGTTGTGATGATCTTGAGAGTTTTGAGAGGTACTAGTCAGGCATTTTGTTAGAGTGCCCCACAATTTGGGTTTATCTGATACTTTTATTGTGTTTAAATTGGGGTTTTAAGTTTTGGGGGAGATAGCCACAGAAGTGAGGGGCCCTTCTCACTGAATTCTATCACTGGTATATGCTATCAGAGGTAGTGTTTGCTAGGTTTTTCCTCTTAAGAGTTACTCTCCCCTGCTCCTTCTACACTTTATCCTTTGGCAGCAAATCACTAAGTACAGCCTGCCTTCCAGGATAGAGGAGTTAGGATCCACCTCCATTGTTGGGGGAGGAGGAATATCCATATAAGTTATTGGAAATTATTTTGTATGGGAGATTTCTATCTATTCTCCCCATTATTCAATCATTTATTTATATCAGCATGGATTCATGGATATTTATATTTTGTGTTATAATCCAATATTACATCATTTATTTTCTTGCTCAAGCTGTTCCAGGTTTGGCCATTAGACGTTCTTTCAGTTAGCTCCTGTGTCCCTTGAACATTGCCTCATCATTTTTTTTTTGAGATTTCTTACTTTCTGAAACTACAAGATGCTCCAGGCTCATCTTGTATCTTCCCTGGCCCAGCCCTAGAATCATCCAATCTCCAAAGAGTTGGTTCCTTTCGCTAGAGAATGGTATTAGAAACCAAGATCTAAATGTGCTCATTGCTACTGAGGTGTCATTATTCCCAGGACCTCTTAGTGGATAGAGCTAGAAAATATACTAATCTATGTGTAAAAACATATCTATATAGTTGACCCTTTAACAACACAGCTTTGAACTACACAGGTGTGCTGATACACAAAATTTTTCTCAACAGTTCAGCTCAGTCACTCAGTCGTGTCCGACTCTTTGTGACCCCATGAATCGCAGCACGCCAGGCCTCTCTGTCCATCACCAACTCCCAGAGTTCACTCAGACTCACGTCCATCGAGTCAGTGATGCCATCCAGCCATCTCATCCTCTGTCGTCCCCTTCTCCTCCTGCCCCCAATCCCTCCCAGCATCAGAGTCTTTTCCAGTGAGTCAACTCTTCGCATGAGGTGGCCAAAGTACTGGAGTTTCAGCTTTAGCATCATTCCTTCCAAAGAAATCTTAGGGCCAATCTCCTTCAGAATGGACTGGTTGTACATACTACTTATTATACAATCTGTGGTTGGTTCAGTTCGAGAACGCAGAAATGTGGATAGAGGGGTACCACATATACAGAGGGCAATGTACAAGTTATATGCACATTTTTAACTGCACAGAGGATTGCCCACATAGCTCCTGCATTATTCAAGGGCCAGTTGGAATTATTTATGTATCTTCACATCTCTCTATATGAGGCTAAACATGAGTTTACTGATGTCTCCAAATATAATGCAATACATTGATTCATTCTAGCAATCCCTCTATACTTATCTTTAACTGATTTGTTTTCTGGCCCTATAGTTTTGCCTTTAATAGATTTTATGTCATTCCTTTTTATTCCATTGCATGATGTACTATAGTTTACTAATTGACCTATTGAAGGGTATTTTGATAGCTTCCCATTTTTGACAATTATGAATAAAGTGGTTATTCACATGTGGGTTTTTGCTGTGGCCATAAGTTTACAAATCAGTTAGGTAAATACCTAGAAATGCAACTGTTGGCAAGTCCACGTTTATAAGAAACTACCAAACTTTATTCTAGAATGGCTGTGCCATTTTTGCATTATCACCAGCAATGAACAGGAGTTCCTACTGCTCTGTATGCTTATCAGCATTTAGTATCGCCAGGTTTCTTGGATTGTAGTAGTTCTAACAGGTGTTTAGTGGCATCTCATTGTGGGTTTATTTTGCATTTACTAATTTGAAATGATATTGAGCATGTTTCATATGTTTATTTGCCATACTTTTGTCTTGTGGTGAGGTGTCTGTTCAGCTCTTTATACCCTTTTAAAAACTGGGGTGTTTTCAACTTTTAAGAGGTCTTTTCAAAATTTTTTCTCAGGTATGTTGTTTGCAAATATTTCTTCCAAGTCTGTGTGGCTTTTCTTTTCATTCTCTTAACAGTCTTTTTAACAGAGAATGTTTTGAATTTTGTGACTGCAGCCATAAAATTAAAAGATACTTACTCCTTGGAAGAAAACCTATGTCAAACCTAGACAGCTTATTAAAAAGCAGAGACATTACTTTGCCAACAAAGGTCCGTCTAGTCAAAGCTATGGTTTTCTCTAGTAGTCATGTATGGGTGTGAGAGTTGGGCCAAGGAAAGCTGAGCACCGAAGAACTGCTGCTTTTGAACTGTGCTGCTAGAGAAGACTCTTGAGAGTCCCTTGGACTGCAAAAAGATCGTTGAAAAATGAGGCTTTGAATGATTTGGGTCCACTTATATGCAAATTTTTTCAATAGTAAATACTACAGTACTACATTATTTGAGGTGGTTTGATCTGTGGATGTATAACCACGTATATGAACAAACTGAATATATAAAGAGGACAAACTATAAATTACAATCAGATTTCTGACTGCTCAAAATGTTGGTACCCCTAACCCCTGTATCGTTTAAGGGTCAACCATATTATGGAAATTTAAGTATTTTTACTTATTTTTTTCCAGAAGTGCATTGGCTATTCTGATATCTTTGTCTTTCCACATACATTTTAGAATCAGTTTGTCAATATGTATAAAAAATGTCTGCTGGGATTTTGAGTGGGATTGCACTGAACCTGTAGAACATACTGAGAATTCACATCTTAACAATATTGAGTCTTCTAATCTATGGTTATGGAATGTCTTTTCAGTTATTTATGTTCTTTCATTTTTAATCAGTGTTTTGTAGCTATTTGCACAGATTCTGTGTGTGTATTTATTGCCATATATCTCCCTCCAACTACTGCTTTAGTAGCTTACCACAGATTTTGATAAGCTGTATATTCATTTTCATTTAGACTGAGGGGCCTAGAGGAGCAATCCCACGTTGAAGGTCAGGAAGGGCGGTGGTAAGGAGATACCCCTCGTCCAAAGTAAGGACCAGTGGCTGTGCTTTGCTGGAGCAGCCATGAAGAGATACCCCACACCCAAGGTAAGAGAAANGAAAAGACTCTGATGCTGGGAGGGATTGAGGGCAGGAGGAGAAGGGGACGACTGAGGATGAGATGGCTGAATGGAATTACGGACTCGATGGACGTGAGTCTGAGTGAACTCTAGGAGATGGTGATGGACAGGGAGGCTTGGCGTGCTGCGATTCAAGGGGTAGCAGAGTTGGACACGACTGAGTGACTGAACTGAATTGATGGTCTTCCCAGTGGTCAAGTAGGGGTTTGGGAGCTGGACTGTAAAGCAGGAAGGGCACCAAAGAAATGATCCCTTCTAACTGCCGTGCGGGAGAAGACTCCTGAAAGTCCCCGGGACAGCAAGAAAATCAAACCAGTCAATCTTAAGGAAGATCAACCCTGAATATTCACTGGAAGGTCTGATGATGAAGCTTCACTATTTTGGTCATCTGATTCAAGCAGATGATTTGTTAGAAAAGTTGCCGATGGTGGGAAAGATTGAGGGCAGAGAGAGAAGAGAGTGTCAGATGAGATGGCTGGACAGCATTACTCATGCAATGGACTTGAACTTGGGCGAACTCCGGGAGATGATGAGGAGAAGGGAGGCCTGGTGTGCTGCAGTCCATGGGGTCACAAAGGGTTGGACCCTCCTGGGTGACTGAACAGCAGCAGCGATTCTTGGAGAATCCCACCAAAAGAGGAGCCTGGAGGGCAGAGAGTCACTAGGAGTCGGACGTGACTGAAGTGACTTCACACGTACACGCACAGTAATTGAAAAGCTAATAATGATGAAGAAATAAGATTTTTTGCAATTTTATTTGGAATAAAAGAGACCTTGCCCATTTGTTGGTTTTAAAAATATGCAATATGTTTGTAATATTTATTTTTAAAATCACATTATAATTCAGTGCATGGCTTGTGTATCTGTTTTTGACTGCACTGGGCCCTGGTTGCTGCGGTAGGTTTCTCTGGTTGCGGGAAGCAAATTCCAGGAGATAGTGAAGAACAGGGAAGGCCGGCGCACTGCTCTCCCTGGGGTCACAAAGGGCTGGACATGACCTGGCAAACGGAACAGCAACAAAAACATTGTATGTGTTCAATTCTAGAAATTCACTGTGAAAGTGAGAGCTGCTCAGTCATATCCAACTCCACAATCCCATGGACTATACAGTCCATGGATTTCTCCAGGCCAGAATATGGAGTGGGGAGCCCTTCCCTTCTCCAGGGGATCTTCCCCACCCAGGGATCAAACCCAGGTCTCCCTTATTGCAGGCAGATTCTTTACCAGCTGGGCCACAAAGGAAGCCCAAGAACACTGGAGTGGGTAGCCTATCCCTTCTCCAGGGGATCTTCCTGATCCAGGGATCAAACCAGGATCTCCTGCATTGCAGGTAGATTCTTTACCAACTGAGCCATTAGAGATATTCACTGCAGGCATCTTACAAGAGATGAAGAAAAGAGACAGTGAGCCTTCCCATCCATAAGCATAGTTTCTAATCTCCCTCACCCAAGTTACCCCATATACCAAATTCTCTATTTCACTAAAGCATCTGACAGATTTGAAAGTGTGCTTTCAAATTTTCCTAATACATATTCATTAATTTCAAAGTGAGGCTAACTTTTCAAAATTGCTTCCAGGAGAAAATAGGATTTTGAGTAGAGAAATATGCAAATCTACATAGAATAACCTTGAAATTGTTTTGTTGTTTTATAGCCATACTCCTGTATACAGAAAACATGAGAAGTCAGTTTCTAAGTCTATGCAAACACAGCATTTAATTAATTCATTACTACCAAGAAAAAATAATTTCACTGCACTATTTTCTCAATAGTGGCATTTTATTTCCATGAAGAACCTAACCAGGTAGTTCATATATAATAAATAATTACAATGCAAATGACAAATTTATATTATTGAAAATATAGTCTTATTCAAACTGATGATTTTTAGGTGAAAATTCTATATTATTTCACTGACCATAAGAATTTTCTTGTTTCTTTTCAATCCTTATTTTTAACAAAGGCCACAAAATAGTATAAATTTACCCTAAAGCTATGTATTATTACTACTGCCAGACATTTTCTATGTTAATATAAATGAAACATGGCAGGTGTTGCATTATTAAGTTTTGTATTGCAAATACTCTCACTTGTCTATCTTAAAAGGGTCACTCGGTACTCCATGAGGCAAACAATCCTGCCCGTCAGCTTACCTTACAGATTTTGGAATAATGAACACATCAGACGCTGACCTCGAGCCATATTCCTTCTGGTTTGCTCCCTTTCCCAGCACACTTGGGTTATGCCCCATTACGTCCCATGTGTTGTTTCATCTCATGCTTTTCTCAAAAAATGAAGGTGTGGAGAGAGAGAGAAATAGAAAAAATATGATAGATTTTCCAGTAATAGAGCAATTGCTTTCAATAAAGACCAAATACTTTGAAAAACAAAATCTGTGGAAACTCTTTCAATGAGAGGTGGAGCCCATCGGTTTTTCTAGACTTTTGTGACACTAACATCCATCTCCTCGGCTGCTTTCTAATCTAATCCACGAGATTAAAAGAGCTGGTGGCCCAGACGAGTAATTTTTGTCTCTTTGTTTTATATCTGCTGCTGCTTTCTTGAGCTGGGAAAGTCAGCCTTACTACAAAAATAAATATACCATATGAAAATAATTTTGAGAATTATTAAATCAAAGACACTTCCTGCATCAGTGTCTTGAAAATGTTATTAAAATCTTTAAGTACAAGTGTATCTTCCTCATGATGTATGTGTTTACTATTCCTTAGGAGCTAAAATAGTCAGTCCTGTCTTTTGCTTGTTGTTATCCTCTCTGTTTTCATTATGCATGTATTTTCCTCGCCTTATTGTTTGTCCCTATGATTCATGATTACCTTCCAGGAGTAGAGTGTATTAGAAGCCAATAAAATTGGATGATCTGACTCATAAGTAACATAAATCAGAAAAAAGAATATGGTAGCGTCAGTGAATTTTTGCCTTTTGGTTTTATTCGTCAATACTTCATGTTAAATTCCTTATCTGCTTTCAATTTTCATATAATACTGAATCCAGTGTTAGTTCTAGTGCATAAGAAAAAACTTAGCTCATTAAAAAAAAAAAACTTTTTATTTCCAAACGCAATATCCTGAAGACACTATAATTATTAACACTATAACGGACAACTTTGTTGTTTTGAACTGAATATTGTTTTGACTTTTAAATTGATTCACGAACTTTATTCAACTTTTTAACTTTAAGTATTTTTATTTTTCTTTAACTCAATAAACATACTGTTTTAAGTATGTATTATAGTCATGAACCTAAGTGTGATAAAACGACATAAAACATATTGCTAGTGTATTCAAAAGTAGGTCCAACTTTGCTTTACAGAAAAGATAGATCTGCAAAATGAAAAAGCAATCGCGCTAAGTATTTTGGTCATCTGATGCAAGCAGAGAACTCGTGGGAAAAGTCCCTGATGCTGGGAAAGATTTAGGGCAGAAGGAGAAGAGGGTGTCAGAGGACAGGATGGCTGGACGGTATCACCGACGCGATGACCTTGGCAAGCTCCGGGAGATGGTGAAGGGCAGGGGGGCCTGGCGCGCTGCGGTCCACGGGGTCCCAGAGTTCCAACGTGACTGGACGACTGAACCACGAGAACTGAACGGCTCTGCTCCTGGTCCAAAATCATGCAGGCTGGATTTAAATTCAGTTCTGTCTGCCTGAACCGTGCATTCATGCATCGCTGTGCGCAGGGTCCGTCAGGATATGCTTATCCGGCAAATTCTCCATACCCTGTCTTCTGCGTGGTTAGTGCTGACAGGGACTCGCCCTGGGGGAGTCGCTGTCACATCGTGACTCATCTTATAGTCGCCCCTATCAGATCGTGAGGGCAGAGGCTACTGTAGCAATCAGTTCAGTCGCTTAGTCGTGTCTGACTCTTTGCGACCCCATGGACTGCAGCACGCCAGGCCTCCCTGTCCATTACCAACTCCCGGAGTTCACTCACACTCCTGTAGACTGAGTCGGTGATACCACTGAACCACCTTATCCTCTGCTGTCCCCTTCTCCTCCCACCTTCAATCTTTCCCAGCAATATTGCTATTGCAGCAATAGCACAGTAAAAAAAAAAGAAAGAAAATAAATAGCATATATATGTATGTATTTATATGCATGCCTGGGTGTTAAGTCCCGTCAGTTCAGTCCTGTCTGACTTTTTGAGACCCCATGAACTGCAGCACGCCAGGCCTCCCCGTCCATCACCAACTGCTGGAGTCTACCCAAACCCATGNCCATTCTGAAGGAGATCAGTCCTGGGTGTTCTTTGGAAGGACTGATGCTGAAGCTGAAACTCCAATACCTTGACCACCTCATGCAAAGAGTTGACTCATTGAAAAAGACTATGATGCTGGGGGGGTTGGTGGCAGGAGGAGAAGGGGATGACGGCATCACCAACTCGATGGACATGAGTTTGAGTCAACTCCAGGAGTTGGTAATGGACAGGGGGGCCTGGCGTGCTGCAATTCATGTGGTCACAAAGAGTCGGAGACGACTGAGTGACTGAACTGAAGATTTTAAGATAAGACCTAAAAGCAAGTTTTCAAACAGGACCCTAAGAATACCCTCTGTGGGTACTTTGACAGAAAATAATACCTACTTTTCAGGACCTATGCATCATCTTAGCCAACTGATCATGTATGCAACCCTGCAAAAAGTTATTGAACACCTACCATATGAAAGTTATAGCATGTGATGCATAGGGACCTAAGGATGCAGGTAATGTGATGCACAGAAGCTTATAACATAATGAAGCATATAAGGCCTATATAAAATTTATAAGTGAGAGATACAGAGTAAAAGTTAGTGTTACCAGTGCAAAGTGGAGTGAGGAATAGGCAATAGAGGTGGGGAAGTGAGAGGTACAAACTACTGGGTATAAGATAGGGATAGTTGGTATAAGATAGGTAAACTCAAGGATATATTGTACAACACAGAGAATATTGCTAACATTTTGTAGTAACTGTAAATGGAAAGTAACCCTTGAAGCTGTATTAAAAGCTTGAAAAATAAAAAAGAGAGGACTTTTAAAAACATGAAAGAAAGTAAAGTAAATTTAAGCTAGGAAATTAGAAAGGCTTCACAGAGGAAACAACATTTAAACTTCAACTTACTGATGCCTCTGAAAACAGTTGTGACGTCTTCGAGGAAAAGAGTAATCATTCTTATCTCTGAATCCACAATAGCTAGCACAATCCACTGTTTATGACAAAGACTCAGGAAAATTTTCATGAGTTAAATTAAAATGGGAGGAACAGGAAGAGCAAAAACATTCTAGATGGAGGAAACAGTATGGGTAACGATGCAAGGGAATGAAACATGTAAAAGCAACATTCCAGAGAGTGGTACCTACAGTGTGTGAGTGAGAGGAATGGAAGACTCTGCTGGAAAGTAGCTTTAAATGTCATGCCAAGGAGTTAGGATATTATTATGTTGGGAAAAGGAGCTAATGATGATGAGAGTTATGCTTTAAGAGAACTCTGGCAAGAGTATTTAAGACAATTTAGACAGGGGTTGACACTGGAATAACTGAGGCTAGTAAACAAGCTATTGTAATGGAGCAGGTAAGAGGAAAATAAGTTCAGAACTGAGCCACAAAAGTGGAAAAACACCAAGAGAATGCAAAGGCACCACTGAAATAGAAGCCCCACATTTAGCTGGTGTGGGGAGTGGAGAGTTGAAAAAAATATGGAAGTTTTAAGGTTTGTTGATTAAGAGAACAGAAACGCACTAACACACATAGGAAATGAGCCATCTGGGGAAAATGATGAATCTCTGACTGAAAGTATGAGCATTTAAGTGGAAATTTCAGCATGCATCTGCAATATGGAAATGAGATCCAGGCTCAAGCTTCCAAAGTCACCTGCCAAGCTGAACTCTGATAATGGATGAGATCACAGAGAAAGGAAGCTACTACTGGTTGCTATAAAATATGAGAAAATACTCTTGACTTAGCTAGAAAGGAAAGTGTATGGATAGGAATGTTTCTTCCTCCTTTCTGATAATAAAATCAATGATCATATTTTTCTTTTGCATTCAACTCCTCCTGCAAGAGTACCAAAATTGCAACTAGCTGTTCAACAATCATTGACAGGAGGACACTGGCATGCACCAAAAAAAGATACCCCATGTCCAAAGACAAAGAAGCAGCCACAGCAAAATGGTAGGAGGGGCAAGTTCACGACAAAATCAAAGCCAACACCCACCAATTGGGTGACCTATAACCTGGAGAACAATATCACCAAAGAAGTTTTCCCACTGTTAGGAAGATTCTGAACCCCATGACAGGCTTTCCAGCCTAGGGATCTGACAAAGGGACTGGCAATCCCCAGGGAATCTGACCTTGAAGGCCAGCAAGATTTGATTAAGACTTCCATAGGACTGGGGGAAACTGTTTTAGAGGGCACAAACAAAATCTTATGCGCACCAAGACCCAGAGCAAAGGAGCAGTGACCCCACAGGAGACTGAACCAAAACTACCTGCTAGTGTTGGAGTGCCTCCTGTGGAGGCATGGGTCAGGAAGAGCTCACCACAGAGACGGGGGCACTGGCAGCAGCAGGACAGAAAAGTTCCCCTTGGCATAAACCCTCTTGGAGTTCACCATTAACCCTATAAAAGAACCCACAGAACTAGACCCAGTTTTTCCCATTGCCAGTCCCTCCCATCAAGAAGCTTACACAAGCCTCTTAGCCTCATCATCAGAGTGAAGACAGAAGAAGCACAGTCTCACAGTGGCTAAAATAAAAACCATATTAGAGAAAGTTAATCATGATGAAAAATGGAGAAAGTTATGTCCCAGATGAAAGGACAAGACAAAACCCCAGAAAAATAACAAAATGAAACGATGATAGGTCACCTTCCAGAAAAGGAATTCAGAATAATGATCGTGAAGATGATCCGGGATCTCAGGAAAAACTATGGAGCCAAAGACTGAGAAGATGCAAGAAATATTTACCAAAGACCTACAAGAACTAAAGAAGAAACAAACAGAGATGAAGAATACACTAGACGGAATCAATAGTAGAATAAATGAGACAGAAGAACAGATAAATGACCTGGAGGACAGAATGGTGGAAATCATTGCCACAGAACAGAATATAGAAAAAAGAATGAAAAGAAATGAAGGCAGCCTAAGAGGCCTCTGGGACAACATTATATGCACAAACATTTACATTATAGGGGTCCCAGAAGGAGAAGAGAGAAAGGACCTGAGAAAATATTTGAAGAGACATTAGCTGAAAACTTCCCTAACATGGGAAAGGGAATAGTCAACTAAGTCCAGGAAGCACAGAGAGTCCCAACCAGGATAGACCCAAGGAGGAACACACCGAGACACATAGTAATCAAACTGGCAAAAAATAAAGGCAGATAAAATATTAAAAGCAACAAAGGAAAAACGACAAATAACATACAAGGGGACTCTCATCAGGCTATCAGCTGATTTCTCAACAGAAACTCTACAAGCCAGAAGGGAATGGTATGATATATTTAAAGTGATGAAAGGGAAGAATCTACAACCAAGGATACTCTACCCAGCAAGACTTTCCTTCAGATTTGAAGGAGCAATCAAAAGCTTTCCAGACAAGCAAAAGTTAAGAGAATTCAGCACCACCAAACCAGCTTTATAACAAATGTTAAAGGAACTTCTCTAGGCAGGAAACACAAGAGAAGGAAAACACTTACAGAAAATGAAACCTCAAACAATGAAGCAAACGGTAATAGGATCATACATATTGATAACTACCTTAAATGTAAATGAATTAAAAGCACCAACCAAAAGACCTAGACTGGCTGGGTGGGTGAAAACATGTATATGTACGCACTTCTACTTACTTTCCTCACTCCACTTAAACAGCTCCCCTCAATTGTATATAATTATATAATTATATTGTTAAGTTAATCATGTTTCCATTATGGCATGCAATTGTAATTATCTTTTATATTTTGTCTGGCTACTAACTTTAAAAACCTATTGACATCTTTTACAATTGTGATTATGTAACTATTACTTACTTAATACCTTTGTATCAAGATTAGTCAACAGAAAAATAATAGAACTCTGTAGCACCAAAACTACAATTTAATAGAAAAACCTGTAATCACATTTTTAAATCCAGATGCATATCAGAATTATTTTGAAGTTTTTTGAGAAATACAAATGCCCAGTTATTGTTTTTTTCTCCAGAGCTCCAGATATGTTTCTAATAAGCAGTCATGTTTAAAAACAACTGGACTATATGATGATCTTTTACTTTTACCTAGTTTGTTTCACTTTTTCTATTTTATATTCAATGATCCCATTTAATTTAGTTTATGTTTTCCAATTTATCCATCTCCCTTGTTATTTTTTGTTCTTTTTCAAGCCTTTATCAAATCTAGTAGAAAAGCTTTTGTGTATATATATGTATACATAAATCATATGCATAATATATTTTAGTAAACATGAATTTTTTCCTAACTAAAAAATTTATGACATTTTGATTCCACTTGTTTGACTTATCATGAATAGAATGCTAGATTTCTAACTAAAAAATAGATATGCAACAAGCAACAAGTGTTTACTGTCGCACAGAGAACTATATCAATATCTTGTAATAACCTATGATGGAAAATAATTTCAAAAATAATACATTATATATGTATAACTGAATCACCTTGCTGTGCCCCTGAAACACCGTAAGTTAACTAAGCTTCAATAAAATATATATATTAAGAAAAAAAAAGCTCAATGATGGGACTTAATTGACAGGCAATAATTACATAGACAAGTAAAATTCTACATGATTGCATCTTAATGGCGCTGCTTCCTTGAACAATTAATGTTAAGCTTGATGGCATAAAATAGGTATGTTTTTCCTCTGAAGTGAGTTTGCTCGGTGAATGCTAACTTTTCTCTGATGATGCTCTAAAAGATCTGGATACACTGTAAGAGGAACGGAAGTAAATTATATCATATTATGATGTGGTATAAAATGGTATAACCAGATAGCATATTAAAAAGCAGAGCCATTACTTTGTCAACAAAGATCTGTCTAGTCAAAACTATGGCTTTTCCAGTAGTCATGTATGGATGTGAGAAAAGAAAGAAAGCTGAGTGCCAAAGAATTGATGCTTTTGAACTGTGGTGTTGGAGAAGACTCTTGAGAGTCCCTTGGATTGCAAGAAGATCTAGCTAGTCCATCCTAAAGGAAATCAGTCCTGAATATTCATTGGAAGGACTGATGCTGANTAAAATATTAAAAGCAATAAAGGAAAAACGACAAATAACATACAAAGGGACTCTCATCAGGCTATCAGCTGATTTCTCAACAGAAACTCTACAAGCCAGAAGGGAATGGTATGATATATTTAAAGTGATGAAAGGGAAGAATCTACAACCAAGGATACTCTACCCAGCAAGACTTTCCTTCAGATTTGAAGGAGCAATCAAAAGCTTTCCAGACAAGCAAAAGTTAAGAGAATTCAGCACCACCAAACCAGCTTTATAACAAATGTTAAAGGAACTTCTCTAGGCAGGAAACACAAGAGAAGGAAAACACTTACAGAAAATGAAACCTCAAACAATGAAGCAAACGGTAATAGGATCATACATATTGATAACTACCTTAAATGTAAATGAATTAAAAGCACCAACCAAAAGACCTAGACTGGCTGGGTGGGTGAAAACATGTATATGTACGCACTTCTACTTACTTTCCTCACTCCACTTAAACAGCTCCCCTCAATTGTATATAATTATATAATTATATTGTTAAGTTAATCATGTTTCCATTATGGCATGCAATTGTAATTATCTTTTATATTTTGTCTGGCTACTAACTTTAAAAACCTATTGACATCTTTTACAATTGTGATTATGTAACTATTACTTACTTAATACCTTTGTATCAAGATTAGTCAACAGAAAAATAATAGAACTCTGTAGCACCAAAACTACAATTTAATAGAAAAACCTGTAATCACATTTTTAAATCCAGATGCATATCAGAATTATTTTGAAGTTTTTTGAGAAATACAAATGCCCAGTTATTGTTTTTTTCTCCAGAGCTCCAGATATGTTTCTAATAAGCAGTCATGTTTAAAAACAACTGGACTTCTAATAAGCAGTCATGTTTAAAAACAACTGGACTATATGATGATCTTTTACTTTTACCTAGTTTGTTTCACTTTTTCTATTTTATATTCAATGATCCCATTTAATTTAGTTTATGTTTTCCAATTTATCCATCTCCCTTGTTATTTTTTGTTCTTTTTCAAGCCTTTATCAAATCTAGTAGAAAGCTTTTGTGTATATATATGTATACATAAATCATATGCATAATATATTTTAGTAAACATGAATTTTTTCCTAACTAAAAAATTTATGACATTTTGATTCCACTTGTTTGACTTATCATGAATAGAATGCTAGATTTCTAACTAAAAAATAGATATGCAACAAGCAACAAGTGTTTACTGTCGCACAGAGAACTATATCAATATCTTGTAATAACCTATGATGGAAAATAATTTCAAAAATAATACATTATATATGTATAACTGAATCACCTTGCTGTGCCCCTGAAACACCGTAAGTTAACTAAGCTTCAATAAAATATATATATTAAGAAAAAAAAAGCTCAATGATGGGACTTAATTGACAGGCAATAATTACATAGACAAGTAAAATTCTACATGATTGCATCTTAATGGCGCTGCTTCCTTGAACAATTAATGTTAAGCTTGATGGCATAAAATAGGTATGTTTTTCCTCTGAAGTGAGTTTGCTCGGTGAATGCTAACTTTTCTCTGATGATGCTCTAAAAGATCTGGATACACTGTAAGAGGAACGGAAGTAAATTATATCATATTATGATGTGGTATAAAATGGTATAACCAGATAGCATATTAAAAAGCAGAGCCATTACTTTGTCAACAAAGATCTGTCTAGTCAAAACTATGGCTTTTCCAGTAGTCATGTATGGATGTGAGAAAAGAAAGAAAGCTGAGTGCCAAAGAATTGATGCTTTTGAACTGTGGTGTTGGAGAAGACTCTTGAGAGTCCCTTGGATTGCAAGAAGATCTAGCTAGTCCATCCTAAAGGAAATCAGTCCTGAATATTCATTGGAAGGACTGATGCTGAAGCTGACACTCAAATACTTTGGCCACCTGATGTGAAGAACTGACTCATTTGAAAAGACCCTAATGCTGGGAAAGATTGAAGGCAGGAGAAGGGGACAACAGAGGATGAGATGATTGGATGGCATCACCAACTCAATAGACATGAGTTTGAGTAAACTCAAGGAGTTGGTGATGGACAGGGAGGCCTGGTGTGCTGCAGTCCATGGGGTCGCAGAGTCAGACATGACTGAGCAACTGAACTGACTGACAGAATGGTATAATTCTAAAATCTACTTTTATCCACTTGTGCTAGAGTAATTTTTTAAAATCTGGCATAAATATCAGACTGTTAAATTTCTCATGTTTAGATGAAATTCAGAAGATGGTATTCTAATCTTAACATATGCTCTGAACAAATATTGTTATATTGTATTTCGTACTGCAAAAATGAGTTGCTTCTTTTAGAAAAATTCAAAGTTTTACATTCATATCTCAAAATGCTAATAAAGTTATTTTCTTTTAAAAAAAAGTATCTTCTATGATGACATGGGAAGTACATATCAAGTATTCCTGCTATATTCTAAAGTATTATGTCCCAAGGAAAATAATTTGTATGAGCTGATCTACCCTCTTTTTAATGAATATAATTTTTACTTGAAAGAATAAATAACACTGGAAGATCTCAAAAACCTAGTGGACTTTCCTGGTGATCCAGTGGTAAAGAATGTGCCTGCCAGTGCAGGAGACATGTGTTCAATCCCTGGTTAGGGAAGATTCCACATGATGCAGAGCAACTAAGCCCATGCGCCCAAACTACTGAAGCCCATGGTGCATAGAGCCTGTGCTCCTGTTCAGCAAGTTAAAATTGAAGTCTTGTTCAGGCTACAGAAACCATAATATGCAGAACAAGCCTCTGAGTTGTCTCTGACCTGCCTGGACACTGCCCTGTCTACCTGCCTGCTGTGAGTGCAAGCTGCGTGGCACCATAGATAAGGGATGGATCTTGAGATCGTTGAATCCCTGGAGAGGGTCTCGCCAAACAATCCCCAGGCCTAACAACATTTTAAGTTTTACAAGACAAAACAAACTACATTAATGTGAATCCAGAGCTGCAATTAGCTCAAACATCAGTGATGATGTCAGTCTGTGGCCTGGGATTTTAAAGAGGAACCCCAAACTGCAAATTTTGAAGTCTCACCCTTGGAGTAGACCCACTACCTAGGACCCTTTCCCAGTTGGGACCCCAGATATGCTGTGACACAGGACTTCCCAGCACTGTCTAAATCTGGATGTTTGTCAAAACCCAGTTTGGTGATATATCCTCTGCTGTTTCTATTTCTCTTCTTTTCAGTTCAGTCACTCAGTCAGGTCCAACTCTTTGCATCCCTATGGACTGCAGCACGCCAGGCTTCCCTGTCCATCACCAACTCCCAGAGCTTGCCCAAACTCATACCCATCAAGTTGGTGATGCCATCCAACCATCTAATCCTCTGTTGTCCCCTTCTCCTGCCTTCAATCCTTCCCAGCATCAGGGTCTTTTCCAAGGAGCCAGTTCTTCACATCAGGTGGCCAAAGAATTGGAGTTTTAGCTTCTGCATCAGTCCTTCTTTTAACGATAGTAATTGAAAAATATATTGAAAAAGTATAATGATATTCTTTTCTTTTAATGATAGTATACTGAAAGTAAGCTAAACAATTCTCCAGTAAATACTGGCATTGCTTATTTGTTAAAAAAAAAAAAATGAATGAATATAAGAAGCTATTAATGCCTCAAATCCTCTGTGGAAAAAGAGGATATAAATAAATTTAATTTTTAAATGGCTTTATTTGCAGTGATGACAGCTAAGTTCTTATAAGGAATGTTTCTTATTAAGAAAACCTGCTAGATTTTAAACATCTGTTATAAAAGAGAAATTAAGGAATGATCAATTATAAAACAATTTAGCCTCACAAAGATTCTCACTCTAAAACTCCAAACTACATGCTAAGAAAAACTTTTCAAGCAAAAATTAGAAACCTTTGCAGAGAAAAATCTGAAAATTAAAGCATCTCTAATATGATAATTCAAAATGTTAAGAGAACAATTTACAAATATTCAATTTATATACCATTTTTAAAGGGAAAAGATGCTGAATAAACAGGGCACACAATGACTCTTCAATAATAAATGCTGCACTCCATTCCAAATAAGAGTTTCTGTGCATGTATCTTATGTAGATAAACTATGACTTCTTTGTGCTTTTCTTGGTTCTAGCTTAATACAAAGTCCCTTTCCCAGGGGGCCTCCACTTAACACTATTTTCCACAAGTCCTTTCTGTTCTATAGACAACTGAGAGTTTGTCCTCCTCCCAGTAAGCCTCAGCATAAGCTCCATTAGCTTCTTTTAACCAGTTACCAGGTCCTGTCCGCCTCACACAACTTGTTAATCCTCTAGCAGCTGGAAACCTTAATGGAAAATTTGCAGGGTAGATCCAAATATACATATTTTTCTTCTGCACCAAATGTTTTCCTCCATTCACCCATCCACAGGTCCAAACCAGGAAATCTACAAGTCATTCTGAAGAAATATTACCTTTTGGAAAAACAGCTTTCAGTTATAGGTCTTTCAAAATCTGTCTTAAATGTCATGCCAAGAAAATGTAGGATTTTAAATAAAGCAAGTATCCTGTGATCATTGCATGGTGACACTCTCTTGGGCTACATATAATTCTTTTCTTAAGCACTACTTTTAAAACTCTCATTTATTGAGGAGTCTATGTCCTACACATGTAGAACCCACTTTATAGCCTTTTGCAAATGAAGAAACAGAAAGCCACAAAACTTCAAGAGCCCTTGGCTTTTGGTGCACACAACATTGCCTTTCTGGATAATTCTTCTGTGTTCAAAGAGCTCATGATCAGTTCAACAGAGCTCTAAGCATCTCCAGTCTTTCAATATACATTTAGTGAATATCTTCTAGCTGTGAGCTTAGTAAAGTCTTCCTAGAAGAGATGAAAACTCTCTCTTAAAAAGTAAGGCAGACAAAAGAGAACCCAAAGAGCTTTCCAGGTAGATAGAAACGTGTTAAGCCATGGAGAGATGAAAGGGCTTGATGCATTCTAGGAACTCTAAGTAGTGCAGTAAGACTAAACACCAGAGTGAATGACA
>SJYV01042949.1:167367-188762 GCA_006410875.1 Neotragus pygmaeus | reverse complement strand
TTTACATAGATTAGAGGAACAATATCGAAGTATAGCATACTGGTTTATCAAGTAGGTTCTGAGCCCAAAAGGCGGAACCAACTTGAAGACAGAGTTTGGGGTAAATGCATAGTACATTAGCATAGCTTAAGACAAGTATTTCCATAAGAAAAAGGCAATGGTTAACTTCAAGTGAAACCAGGTGTCATCATGGCAACACAGAATTTTAAGAGAAACCTCCTTTTAAATTTGTATAGAGAAAGAAAAAAAAAAATCACTAGTCTGTTTCCTCCTGCCTCTTAAGAGAGATAAAATGTCTGACACTTGCAGGCTTTTTCCTCCGTTTGGAGACCCCTGGCCTTCCTGCCTGTTACCCTCTCACTTCTAGGGGAGAACATAGGCAAAACACTCTCTGACATACATCACAGCAGGATCCTCTATGACCCACCTCCCAGGATACTGGAGATAAAAGCAAAAATAAACAAATGGACCTAATTAAAATGAAAAGCTTCTGCACAACAAAGGAAAGTATAAGCAAGGTGAAAAGACAGCCTTCGGATTGGGAGAGAATAATAGCAAATGAAGCAATGGACAATTAATCTCAAAAATATACAAGCAACTCCTGCAGCTCAATTCCAGAAAAACAAATGACCCAATCAAAAAATGGGCCAAAGAACTAAACACATTTCTCCAAAGAAGACATACAGATGGCTAACAAACACATGAAAAGATGCTCAACATCACTCATTATCAGAGAAATGCAAATCAAAACCACAATTAGGTACCATTTCATGCCAGTCAGAATGGCTGCTATTCAAAAGTCTACAAGCAATAAATGCTGGAGAGGGTGTGGAGAAAAGGGAACCCTCTTACATTGTTGGTGGGAATGCAAACTAGCACAGTCACTATGGAGAACAGTGTGGAGATTCTTTTAAAAACTGTAAATAGAACTGCCTTATGACCCAGCAATCCCATTGCTGGGCATATACACTGAGGAAACCAGAATTGAAAGAGACACATGTACCCCAATGTTCATCACAGCACTGTTCATAATAGCCAGGACATGAAAGCAACCTAGATGTCCATCAGCAGACGAATGGATAAGCAAGCTGTGGCACATATACACAAAGGAGTATTACTCAGCCATTAAAAAGAATACATTTGAATCAGTTCTAATGAGGTGAATGAAACTGGTCCCTATTACACAGAGTGAAGTAAGCCAGAAAGAAAAACACCAATAGAGTATGTATACTAACGCATATATATGGAATTTAGAAAGATGGTAACAATAACCCCGCATGTGAGACAGCAAAAGAGACACAGATGTATAGAACAGTCTTTTGGACTCTGTGGAAGAGGGAGAGGGTGGGATGCCAATGCCATTTGGGAGAATGGCATTGAAACATGTATAATATCACATATGTAGTGAATCACCAGTCCAGATTTGATGCATGATACTGGATGCTTGGGGCTGGTGCACTGAGACAACCCAGAGGGATGGTATGGGGAGTGAGGAGGGAGGGGTGTTCAGAATGGGGAACACATGTATACCTGTGGTGGACTCATGTTGATGTATGGCAAAACCAATACAATGTTGTAAAGTAATTAACCTCCAATTAAAATAAATGAATTTATATTTAAAAAATAAAACAAAAATAGTTTTGTGTCTTCCAACAGGGGGCTGGTTGTTACAGATTTCCTGATTCAGAACATTCTTTTTACGTTATATCTTTCAAGACCTTTCTAATTCTTACTATTTATGTCTAAACTAAAGCGATCTATCTAAAAAAATGTTGTCCTTGAGACAAGTTAATCGTGTCTTCAGAAAGAAATATCATATATACAAATATCTCCTTTTATTCTTTCCTCATGCCTCCAGAGATAAAAAGAGTTGTCCAAACTGAGAGGAGAATGAAGATAAATGTGTAGTGAGAAAAACAATTGTAAGCTATTGCCCTCCTGCAATTCAGATTTTTTCAGGAAACTCATGGACATCAGAAGAAAACACGTCTGAGAATATTTCCCTCCATGACAGCGTTTGCTTGAATAAAATCCAAAGTCATACGAGCAGACTTCCTACTCCTCTAGAAGTGATAAAACTAGAAGTTAAGTGAATATATCTAGGTCAGGCTTCAAACAGAGTCAATGATTCCCAGGAAGAGTTTCCCAAGCAAAGATGGGAAAGAATAGAATTGATGTCAGAAACCACTATTCAGCCCACTGTGGATAAGTGTTTCTAATTCTTAAAGTATATCAGAAAAGGTAGAAAACTCTCCCCAAGAATATAGATGTTTGTGGGAAGGTGACAGAAAAATCTAGTAGGAGGGAGGCAATGGTATCCTTTCGCATTTCTTTTCAGAAATGTTATTTTTATACTCTTTATATAACAGTGGCCTTTTTACACCAAGTTCTCCTTCACTGACAATACAATAGTGTAATTACAATTTTCTCTTGCTAAATGAGCATATATACATTATGACATTAGTGAAAACTGATTAGTATATTGAACATGATAAGTATTAACATTGACAAATGGGAAGATCAGCAGGGCTAACACATTTAATTGTATTTTTTTAGGATTCACCCAGAGATGCAAAACTATTGAGATCCAACAGATTTGAGGGTTGGATTAGACCTTTCCTGACCTGTGGGAGTTCATTTAAACAGCTGATGTCAATCAGTCTTTTGCATCTGAGTCTGGTACAAAGCCACAGGTCAGCAGGGATGGCAAGTGGGAAGAAGAGATGGACATGATGTGAAAGAAACAAACTAGAACCCATGAGAATAAGTGACCCATGAGGATGAGTGAACTCATGAGTATAAACTTAAAGCCTGAATCTATCTTTCTCTGGAACATACACTGGTCTCTATTTGCCTCCAGATCTTCAATTCAGATAGTGCAAGTGGCCAGCAGAAAAGCTGGTGTGCTACATCATGGAAACATACAGGAAACCAGCTCAGGATTTTATAAAATGGAAGGGGAGAACCTCAGGAGCTGTAGGAACAGCGGGTCCAGCTGAGGATTGTGTAACCTTACACTGACTGTATGAGAGCAAAGACTGTCCATGATTTACAAATGGAATTGATGGTTGGGAAATATGCCCATGACTTACAGTGTGGAACTGATGCAGCAAATTTCCCAACCTTTATCCAGATTCAACTTAAGCAAGGGAATTCTGGTAAATGCATTTGCATTTAACCTAAACTGACATTTAAAAAGCTACCACCACAGCTGTTTGGTGTCAAATTCTATACCAGGGTATGTTAAGCCTAATTCTCCCTTTCTTAATTCCAATATTCTCAAGAGATTTTGAGTTTTTGTATTTCTGACTCAATAAAATGTTTGCAGCTATTAATTATATAAAAAGAGGACCCTGCTTACTCTTGCTCGGCCATGTAGAAATAAATATTTTCTAGATATAATTTTCATCAAATGCCACATATTTATATATATCAACAAAGTTAAAAGTGTTTAAATATATAGTTTAGGGATCTCTTTGCAATATCTCCTGTTGATGAATAGTAAACAACACAAATCATATGTGGAGATTTTTGTTTTTCATTTTTAGTTGTGTTTGAAGCAATTTATTCAGTTAATGCTGTTTTGCTACCTGAATACTAGTCTGTGATTATGGTGGAGCTATTTTGTTGACATTCTGAATTATTTAAGTAAGTACAGTTTTATAGGAGAGAACACAATCTAAGAAATGTTAGGAGTGAAAGATCTTAGGAATAAAAATGACTGTTTACAATAGCTAGGACATGGAAGCAACCTAGATGTCCATCAACAGATGAATGGATAAGAAAGTGTGGTACATATACACAATGGAATATTACTTAGCTATTAAAAAGAATGCATTTGAATCAGTTCTAATGAGATGGATGAAACTGGAGGCTATATACAGACTGAAGTAATTCAGAAAGAAAAACACCAATATAGTATATTAATGCTTATATATGGAATTTAGAAAGATGGTAACAGCGACCCCATATGCAAAACAACAAAAGAGACACAGAGATATAGAGCAGACTTTTGGACTCTGTGGGAGAAAGTGAGGGTAGGATGATTTGAGAGACTAGCATTGAAATATGTATATTACCATATGTGAAACAGATCACCAGTCCAAGTTTTATTCATGAAACAGGGCACTCAAAGCTGGTACACTGAGACAACCCAGAGGGATGGGTGGGGAGGGAGATGGGAGGGGGTTTCGAGATGGGGACACATGTACACCCATGGCTGATTCATGTCAGTATATGGCAAAAACCACCACAACATTGTAAAGCAATTAACCTCCAATTAAAATAAATAAATGAATTTTTTAAAATGATAGGAGTAAGCATGAGGTCTATGGAAAGGTTCTAATACAAATTGTGTTTCTCTTTTGCTGTAGGTAATTACTTCAATTCTCCAAGCCAAAAAACATTACTTGTATGCCACCAGGGAAGCCCATTACTTGTAGATCGGGCCTAATAATTTTATCATCTGAAAAAATACTCAAATGACATAACTCATACAAAGATTTTAAACAGAGCAAATTACAAGCAATCAATGAGCATAATTATTATAACATCACAGTTAATTATTTCTAATATAATTGTATTTCTATAATAGCTTGTTTAAAAAATTAAATATCATTAAACATTAGAATAAAGAGAACATGTATATGCATTAATTATTAGTTCAGAGATGCCCTTCAAAGCATAAAATTATTAGCATTGTCATCATTACCAATATAAATTATTAACATACTGAGCATCATATGTCAAAAAGCTTCTTAACCAAGAATGGTTACAAAATGTATCATCAGAGCAGCATCTGAAATATCAATTCATAAAATAAAAGTTCATCCAACAACTTGGAGGAAGATGAGTTATTTCTCTCCAAGTGCAATGTAAATACACATCATCAATTCTGGAAAGTGTACTGTTTGCCTCAAAGATCTAAGGAACTCATATTTCCTGAAAGATTTACAGTGTTATTTACTTAAAGTATTCATTTACATTCTAGCCACTGTAGAGTCTGTGACATTTGGATGGAGAAATAAAAATAAATATTACTTTTTCCTCTTCTGAAAGATTAAATATACTTTTTCATTACATTAATTCTTCCAAAATTCATGCAAATTGAAATGTGGAAAAGGTGTCAAGTTATAATATAAAAATATACAACTTGCATAACTAGGAATTATTCAACCTCCCACTGATTTTTCACCCTGCTGCCCAGTCAACCTTATTTCTACACAGTTCTAGCTTTTGCTCATCATACAAAACTTCCATTTTAATTTAATTAGGAGGCAGCTTTGCTTTAGTAGGAAAAAAAACCAGGTAATACTAAATCATGTTGGTGTTACTTTTAATAGCACTTTTCTCATAAAAGTTTTGTGCACTGAGAATGTTACTCCTGGCTTGAGTTCCCTCACTAAGTTTCTCATACTCAAGTCTCAGATTGTACAAAGTAGTTACTAATGGCACCGCCTCTGGGATCAGTCTGCCTCTAAAAGCTGTGTAAATTTAGAGAGTCTCTGAGCCTCAGGGCAAAATTCTAGAAATGGAAGATAAGGATAGTCTTTATTTCATGTGATCTTCTGTGGTTTAAATGAAATTAATTCATTTAATGCTTTTAACTGAGCCCCTGGTACCCACTGAACAAGATATAAACATTAGTTAGTATTATGGTAAGGTTTTTATACTCAATAAATGAAATTATGTGTTTTATTTCCCACTTTCTCTCATTCATCCCAGAATTTGTGGAAGAAATAATCCCATATTATAGTTTCCCATGTTAACTTCATTTCATTTCAGTTTTTTCACTATTCCAGACCCCAGAATCTTGTGCTTCTCATTCACTTTTATATACCCAACACCTGCTACAAAACATCACACACAGTAGGCACCAAACACATATTAATTGTAATAGTTTTGGCACTTTTGAGTAGCTCTGCTTACATATGGCAGATTTTATTATGCCAGTATTTCTGTTTGTAATTTTCATAAGAGTTGGTATATATTCAAAATTTAATTCTCCATGGTCTCTAGACAACTCTACCAAAATGATGGTAAATAAATTTTGATGATTAACTGGTTAGCAAATGAACATTTATTTTTTAATAATTCTTAGGAGTGCTTTAAAAATCCTTTTTGCTTTTTAAAAAACATTTTGTTATTTTATGCTTTGAATGATTAAATTTATCTCCTGGGAACTAAATTGCATCAAAACCCTGAAATAACTGTTCATCTCAAACAAAAATAGAGTTGTTTATTGTGTTATCTGAGATACTTAATTTTTAGTAACAGAATAATTATTTAAAGAAATGAGTAAGCATTAGACAGTAAGATTTAGTTTGGTGATTTGATTCAGATTTGAACTTTAACACAGTGAAAGGTAAGAAGTAGGGAATGTGCTATCCAATAGGATATGCTGAGGATCATTTACAGCTTTTGTCTCACATTATCCCAATGAAAGTGCTTTTAATTTTTATTCTCCCTTCTCACTCCCTTCATTTTTCTAGTTTCACTACCCTTACTCATGCACACTTACTTCCTTACATCAAGTCAGATGTGAAAATACCACCAATCTGTGCTGTGCAGAAAGGACCTCTACAGAAAGGGGATCCAAATAAAATAGCTTAATAAGTTGTCTTGAAGTCTGAAAGTAAAATCTATTTATTGTCTTATTATAGAATGTCCTACTCCCAGGATATTTGGATTTGAGCAATGTTAACTAGGGGAGGAGAAAACTAGCAGGACAATTTGTGAGCACTATTTTTTTTTTTTCATTAAAATGAGGCATTTTAGGAAATGTTTCCATGTTCTTCAGAGTAGATTAGGCTTCCTAGGATTTTGATTAAGAAATTCTGATTCCTACAATAATAAGTTTAAGAAGTTATGATTTCTGCAATAATTGTATAAAAATAGTTATCATATCAATTATAATTTAGAAATATACTATTTGAATAATGATATACTTTCTTTAAAATGTAAAGCTATTTCCTGAAAACTGATTTACCTTTTGAAGGCCTGTAGTAGGGATGCTATCCAATTTATTTTCAATTCATAACTAATTTCTTTAAAACTCAACAAATAAACTATCATTCCTATAAAAGGAATCTAGCATGNTTCTCAAGGCAAGAATACTGAAGTGGCTTGCCATTTCCTTCTCCAATGGACCACATTTTGTCAGAACTCTCCACCATGACCCGTCAGTCCTGGGTGGCCCTACACGGCATGGCTCATAGTTACACTGAATTAGACAAGTTGTGGTCCATGTGATCAGTTTGGTTAGTTTGTGATGTTTGGTTTTAATCATTACAGTATAGTAAATAATTGTTACTATACCATAATTTTCTAATAGTTAAAACACTTTTAGTTTAAGTACCATTAAAAAGAAAAGCACTTCCAAATCAAATTATAAGTCTTGTCCTGATGTTACAGATATATCAGAATCAGTAAACTATAGTATTACTCACTTAAACATCAACAATTTATTTCTAATACTTAGTCCCTTGGGGAAAATTTAATATTANCACTGCAGATGGTGACTGCAGCTATGGAATTAAAAGCTACTCCTTGGAAGGAAAGTTATGACCAACCTAGATAACATATTCTAAAGCAGAGACATTACTTATGCCAACAAAGGTCTGTCTAGTCAAGGCTATGGCTTTTCCAGTGGTCATGTTTGGATGTGAGAGTTGGACTGTGAAGAAAGTTGAGTGCCAGAGAATTGATGCTTTTGAACTGTGGTGTTGGAGAAGACTCTTGAGAGTCCCATGGACTGCAAGGAAATCTAACCAGTCCATTCTAAAGGAGATCAGTCCTGGTGTCCTTTGGAAAGAATGATGCTGAAGCTGAAACTCCAGCACTTTGGCCACCTCATGCAAAGTGTAGACTTATTGGAAAAGACTCTGATGCTGGGAGGGATTGGGGGCAGGAGGAAAAGGGGACGACCGAGGATGAGATGGCTGGATGGCATCACCGACTCGATGGATGTGAATTTGAGTGAACTCTGGGTTTTGGTGATAGACAGGGAGGCCTGGCATCCTGCGATTCATGGGGTCACAAAGAGTCAGACATGACTGAGTGACTGAACTGAACTGAAGCAGAATTAAGGGACCTCAAGTTCAGGGGAACAGGTAGCTGAGAGCTTGTCAGAGGAGGCAGAGAGGTGGCAGAAGACAAACCCTTGGTGCTCGGGCTTTAAGCCCCAGGTTCTTATTCCATCGTCTAATTGGATTTCACTTACAATAAAAATTCAAACAGAAAATCATTAAGAATTATGCTCAGGAATAACATTCCGAGATGACAATTGCAAGTTGTCAAGTTGTCAGAGTGAAGGGGCCTTTCTGAGTATGGGTCCCTGTGCAACCATTCCAGGCACATTGATGTGAATCCCTGGTGCTAAACAGTGTTTCATGCAATATAATATTGATTTTTAAAAAAAAAGTAAAAATGCCCAGCAGAAAGTTTATATTTTAGTCATGAGAACAAAAAGGATATGTTTTATGTTAGAGGATGGAAAGTTCTATAAAGAAAAATAAATCAAGGAAAGAAGGATATAGAATGATGGGGGTAGCAATTTTAAATGGGTTGGTAAAAGAAAAGGTCCCCCTGAGCAGTTATTGCTATGGCTAAGTCGCTTCAATCGTGTCTGACTCTGTGCAGCCCCATAGATGGCAGCCCACCAGGCTCCCCGTCCCTGGCATTCTCCAGGTAATGGACTGGGTTCACATTTCCTTCTCCAATGCATCAAAGTGAAAAGTGAAAGGGAAGTCTCTCAATTATGTCTGACTGTTAGCGACCCCATGGATTGCAGCCTTCCAGGCTCCTCCATCCATCGGATTTTCCAGGCAAGAGTACTGGAGTGGGTTGCCATTGCCTTCTCCAAATGGGATATGAGATCATGCCATAGTTTAAACTCACATGAAGTACAGTGACTGATCAGGGAATAGACTTGGTGATATCCAGGCAATTGATATCTGTCCATACATCCATGTCCCACAAGAAGGGCTTCCTAGTTCCTTTTTCAGAGGACTCTGTAAAGAGTAAGAATGGGTATCAAATTTCACAGCCATAAATTGAAAACTTCATATTTAGCTACACATGTGTGATTCAAATGGGAAATTAAAGAGAGTTAGACTTCTTAATGAAATACAGTTCTCAGACCATGACCTGCAGACTTATTCTGAACAAATGTCCTTCTCTATAGTAACAGTTGCCAAGTTGTCACAAGCAGAAAACCATTCATCAATATTCCAGTCTAGAAATGTTAGTCAGTATCTGATAATCCTGTTTCCTTATAAAAAATGTTTTCTTGACCATCTCTATATTTATATCCACACTGTTAAGATAATTTAACATTTTAGTACTTATTTTACAATAAGCAAATTCAGATTTAATAATAGCTACACCAACATCTAACGAACAGATTGTCACATGGGATTGTCAAATTCATAGCTACATCTATCTAAGTCTGTAGCTAAAATAAATATTGAACTTTACTAAAATCATAGTCTTTTTAGTAATCTCACAACAGAGAGGAGAGGAATGTCTTAATTTTACTAGGATATTTTCTCCATTATCTTCATTAACAGCTTTCAGAGATAAAGTCTCATTATCTCCTAAAGTAACACCATAGGTAAGTTTAATTTAATATAGTACCCCATATAATAGCTATTTCTCAGGCTTTCCTTTATTCCTAGAGACACACTGTTCCCTCACATGCCAAACTGAAAATCCAAAACCCCAAAATGAACTAGGGGACTTCCTAATGTATAGGATGAATTTGTATAATTTTAATTCCCTCTCACTTTCCAGCTTTGCAATCTTGAGAAAAAAACTTTTGTTGTTTTGTCATTAAAGAAAGCATGTATAATTATGTTTGCTTTTTTTAAAATTGAATATAATGGTAATGTATGGTCTTTATCAAAAAGTTAAAAGAATGCAATAAAGAATAAAAAAATTAAATTGTCCCTTTAACTCATAGTTAACTATTAGTAACATTTGGGTTATTTCCAGTCTTTTATTTTAATGCATTATTATTGATAAAATTATTTTTTCCTGAAGTTCTCTGGCAATTAAATATGGGCCTCTGTGTCTGAAGTTTCATTGGCTCCCTCATGACACATGTGACTTAATATCTTGTTTGAGAAAAAGCTTTGAACTATTTGTTCCCTGAGACATTCATAAGCAGTTCTGAAAGTGAAATGCTTGAAAAAACAACTTGAAAGCCTAAAGGATGAATTTGTATTTCAAAAGAAGCAGCAAGAGCTCAAAACTCAGGAACAAATTAATGATTTTTTTCCTTGTTTCTTGTGCTTTAAATGTGTATTTCTAGGGAAGATCTTCTTTCAGCCATTGAGGCTGTGGCTTAGGTAATAACGACCTTAAAACTGAGACTGAAGCTATTTAGCCCAATTACTCTTCAGGTTTCTACAATTAAGTGTACACAAAGGCTGTGTTAAAGACAAAAATAATCTCAGTCTAAGCACGTAGTTTTAAACATCTCAACTGTTATCTCTTAGCTACCAGAACATACTGGAAAAAGTTGAGGTCTTACAGCTATGGGATAAGTTCTAAATCTATTTTAAATATGAACCTCCAGGAGGTTCTGATACAGCTAGTATACAAGTGCACTTTAGGGAGCTACTGATTTAATCTAACTAGATTTTCTGAATAGTTCTTTTTATATTTTCATATCCATTCATAGTACAGTGAGTTGAGCAAAAATTTTAGATGCTGACTATTATGTTCACGGTAATAGGATAATTTTTCAGATGGAAAAATATATAGCAAATGTAAGAAAAGACCCAGGACTGGGTCAGTGAGTCTCAAAAAAATTTTATAGAGAAACAAACATTTTGAAAATGCACATTTTGGGATCTGTTTCCAGAGATGGCAATTTTTTAGACATTGACTTGGTAATTTGCAACTTTAATAAATATCCAGGGCATTCATATATACTACTTCTCTGAGAAACACTGGGTTAAAGAATGTTGTTTGCTTTGGGTGATTAAAGACTGTTAGGAGTCATGCTCCATATGTATTCATATTTAGCTCAGAATTATGTGAAAAATAAGAGTGAGACATGGCTGAAAAACACTTTCTTCTATATGAAAAATAACAATAAAGTAATACATTACACACTTTTTACAGTATCTGTTGCCATGTCAAATCCATACACTTTTGTACATGTAATTATACATAGATAGGGGGATGAGAGAGAGGCTAGTTATATTAACATGGGATGAGATGGCTGGATGGCATCACAGACTCGATAGACATGAGTCTGAGTGAACTCCGAGAGATGGTGATGAACAGGGAGGCCTGGCGTGCTGCAATTTATGGGGTCTCAAAGAGTCGGACACGACTGAGCGACTGAACTGAACTGAACTGATGCACGTGTATGTACATGTGGGCTTCCCAGGTGGTGCTAGTGGTAAAGAAGCCGCCTGCCATGCAGGAAACATGAGAAGTGGGTTTGATCCTTGGGTCAGGAAGTAGATCCCTGGGTCAGGAAGATCCCCTGGAGGNTGAACTGATGCACGTGTATGTACATGTGGGCTTCCCAGGTGGTGCTAGTGGTAAAGAAGCCGCCTGCCATGCAGGAAACATGAGAAGTGGGTTTGATCCTTGGGTCAGGAAGTAGATCCCTGGGTCAGGAAGATCCCCTGGAGGAGGGCACGGCAGTCAACTCCAGTATTCTTGCCTGGAGAATCCCATGGACAGAGGAGCCTGGTGGCCACAGTGCATAGGGTCACAAAGAGGTGGACACGACTGAAGCGACTTAGCACGCATGTGTATGTACAGAAAGAAGGAGCGGGGTGGGGACAGGGAGAGAGGGAAAAGGCCTGTTTTAACAAAATATTAAGGTTTTCCTGCTTTATAAAATTAGGCTATAACAGAATTTTTCTTTAAAAGATTTTTGCAAGTTTGTTTGACTTCATTAATCTCTCCACTCAATCACACCAGGTAAGAGAGTCCAGGGGAAGACTTTTAAGGTTGTAAACAGGTGCCTAGAGGCAACTCTTGAAAAAAATAACTCGCAGATTGATTTTCCTATCATGTTTTGAAATAGCATTAATACTGATTGCCAAAGGAAGGTGGAATAAAGAAGATAACATAGGATAGGCATGATTTTTTTTTTTTATAAAAGCCTTGATGATAATAAGTAAATTATTCTGCCCTAATGCAGAATAATTTGAAGTAACTGTGAAAGCCAGAGTCCTACTTTAGGGCACTTTGTATAGTGTGCAATGGTCAATTGAAAGAAAAGCATATTGCCTAATAATACAAGTATATATATATATATATATATATANAGAGATTACAGTGTTTTCTGGCATTTTGCAATTTTCCTAAAAACAGCTTAGTATTTTTAATTTAGTGGATTATACTTGGTCTCTTACTATTAAGTAATAAATAAGATTCCTAAGCAACACAAGGGTAAACCAGAAAATATAAAACCTGCATTGCTCTGTCTTCATCTTCCAATCTCCTCCAGAGAGTCTTCTGTGCTTCCTTGCTCCCACTTCCCTGAACAAAGCAATGTTAGAAAGTAGCTCATAATACTGAGCACTCCAAAAGTCAATGGAACGACAGGCTTAAAGTGGAATCACAAAAGGAGTGTTTACATTTTTTTCTTTAATACTTGTGATTGTGTTTAGAATTGTAAATGAAAACACAATAGATTAAAATGTTAAGTAAAATTACAAGACATTTTTATGAAAACCATTTACTCTTTCTATTTATTTCTCTTCCTCAGAGGCTACCCCTTTCAACTCCTTCTACTGATCATTTATTATATAGCTACATATTTCTAAATAACATATTTAGCCTGTTATTTCTTGTTTTTCAGTTTTTAAAAATATCCAGTATGGATTTAACTGATCTCTTACATGACAAACCCCACAACACACTTCCCATCCCTCCGTCTTCCCAGTAGAGTAACATAATATTTGTTAAAGTCAATGAGTGGTGTCAATGACATTATACTGTAAATAAAACAACTGTTGAAGTATACTATGATTTCATTTTTTTTGTATATACAAGTAATAGTTTCCTTGAAGTGGTAGTAATTTTATTCTGTTTGCTTTGTTCTTTGTATCTTAATGTATCAATAACTGATTCCCAAATTATCTAGAGACTGTCATGCAGAATGAAGTAAGTTCAGAAAGAAAAAACATATAATATTGCTTTGTATGGAATCTAGAAAAATGATACAGATGAATTTATTTGCAAAGCAGAAATGAGACACAGAGGCAGAGAACAAACAAATGGATACCAAGGGGGGACGTGAGGTGGGATGAACTGGGACTGACATATATATACTACTATGTATAAAACAGATAACTAATGAAAAGGTACTGTATAGTACAGGAAACACAATGCTCTGTGCTGACCTAAACAGAGAGGAAATCCAAAAAAGAGATTATGTATGTATGTGTATAACTGATTCACTTTGCAGCAGAAACTACAACAACATTGTAAAGCAACTATAGTCCAATACAAATTAATTTAAAAAAAAAAAGATTGGGGGCCTTACTTAACTGCTTTGGGGCCTTTCCTAGTTGCTTTTTTCTGAAATAGCACTCTCAGAATGTAAGAGATCGTGGTCAGATTAGTAAGGATAAACTATAAAGCAACAGCTTGAAAAGTACAATGAAGAAAAGTAGGACCTATACCAGTGGGATTTTGTCTGGGATCCTCAAGCAACTATGTATTGGATATGAGTCAGCACTGCTTTGTTGTGGGAATTAAAGCTATTAATCAAGACTATTATTAGTGACATTAAATGGAAGAACTAAATCGGGAAGCAGAAACTCTAAAGTATCACCCTCCTTCAAGTCTTTTCGTAGACTCTCCAAAGTAGGATAACTTTCCCTGAATACAAGTCTGTAACATGTCTTTCCCCTACTACTAGAATTGTCAAACAACTGATTTTAAAGCCAAAGTTCTGGTTAGGATTTTGGTTGCTGTAAGATAAGTTGTAGCACCCTTATGAAGCAGTGGGAAAAATTAAAAAGAAAATTGTGTATTTACTCTTTGTAGTCTACCTTTTGTTTGGCTCAAATTGTTTCAGCTTTGTCTAACTATTAAGCCACAAAAGCTACAAAGGCCAAATCAAGACAGAATTTCTCTTTCATAAAAAAATCTCTGATACGGGCAGTGCGAGGTTGGTATGACCATCATCAAGGAGATGGAGTTCTTCCTATCATGCTGCCACCACAGCCTTGCTTGGTATCTGTGCCCAAGTGTACTTCATGGCACAAGAGAGCCCCTGGAGCTGTGTCCACCACACCCAAATTCAGGCAACAAGATAGAGGAAGAACAGAAGAATAAAGAGTGCTTCTCCCAACTAGGGAGACACCATGAGTCAACACCTGTGGCTCCCTTATATCATACTGGCTCATGTTTTCCCTCAATATTATATCCAGATGCAAGAGAATGGGAAGTGTTGTCATTTAGCTGAGAATACTGAGTGGATGCATGCACACATGTGTAAGAAACTGCTTCAGTTGTGTCCGACTCTTTGCAACCCCATGGACAATAGCTCACCAGACACCTCTGCCCATGGGATTCTCCTGGGAAGAATATTAGAGTACATCACCATGCCCTCCTCCAGGGGATCCTACCCAGAGATCAAACCCATACCTCTAACGTCTCCTGCATTGGCAGGCAGGTTCTTTACCACTGGCACCACCAGGGAAGCCCGCCGGAATACTGAGTACTCAAGTAATTCTCAGTATCTGCTCCCGAAGAAGAGGGAGGAAATTGGTCTTGTGCAGCAATTATCAGTCTCTGAAAAAGTTTGCTGTTTTTCCCCTTGCTAACACATAGGTTGGACATGAATTTGAGCAAACTCCAGGAAATAGTGTAGGACAGAGGAGGCTAGTGGGCTACAGTCCAAGGGGTCGCAAAGAGTTGGATATCACTTAGCTATTGAACAACAAAACGTATAAGCCTCCCTATCTTTATCCTGCAGTTTTCTCTCTCTGTGGCTTCCCCTTCCTGGTTGTTACCTACATGTCCTTTTCATTTCCTTACCCAAGTATAATATAAAATTAAAACTGCTTTTTCCTCCTTCAGGGGATCTTCCTGAACCCAGGAATTGAACCTGTGTCTCTTATGTCTCCTGCATTAGCAGACGGGTTCTTTACCTCTAGCATCACCTGGGAAGCCCTGTGAAAAAATACATTTTTTATATTCATTTTATTCAATATAAGTAATTTTATGTTTACACTAGTTTTGAAAGTGGCAGGACTAGTTATTTATTTTCTTCTAAAAAAATTGACTGAGCCCTGATGCCTTTGATTTATTTAATCAACCTCCCACTCACACACCTTTCAGTTGGGCTAGCTATGAAATAAAGAAAAATTCTTTTCTGATAATATGGTGAGAAATACCTGGTATCATCTCCTTCATCCTTTCAACATAAAACTTACTCCCTGTGTCCATAGCTAGGGTCTTCTTTGTTCTTTAAAAGTGTTAGTTCATGTTAATGACTTCCAACAGTGAATCATATGTTGCATAAAATGCATATTTTCATTCCTGAGCTTTATATGTATGATAATATTCATGTACTAATTATGTGCTACNCTGTGTCCATAGCTAGGGTCTTCTTTGTTCTTTAAAAGTGTTAGTTCATGTTAATGACTTCCAACAGTGAATCATATGTTGCATAAAATGCATATTTTCATTCCTGAGCTTTATATGTATGATAATATTCATGTACTAATTATGTGCTACCAAAAATATCTTGTAATAAGGACTGTGGAGCAATAATGTATTATTTGCAATTTCAGAGGGAAGAAAAACAAATGTGTTATTTTCATCATAACAGTTAAAGATTAGCAGCTGAGAAACACATCTTTCCCTAGAGCTGTGGTCATCAACTAGAGTGTACATAAAACTTACTTAGAATCCTGATAAAATTCTGGATTCACTGGCTTCATCCCTAGAGACTCTGATTCAATAAATATAATGTGGAGTCTAGGAAACTGAGTTTTAAAAACAACCCATCACAGGCAAAATGCCAAATGTGACCTAAGGATAAGTAGAGGTTATAGATGAGAGGGAACTTTCCTCAAGTCATAAAGATAAAACCCAAATAAACAGTAGAAAATGAAAACGTTCATACATCCAGAGCTAAAAAGCCTCTTGATGAAGGTAAAAGAGGAGAGTGAAAAAGTTGACTTAAAGCTCAACATTCAGAAAATGAAGTTCATGGCATCCGGTCCCATCACTTCATGGGAAATAGATGGGGAAACAGTGGAAACAGTGTCAGACTTTACTTTTGGGGGCTCCAAAATCACTACAGATGGTGACTGCAGCCATGAAATTAGTAGATGCTTACTCTTTGGAAGAAAAGTTATCACCAACCTAAATAGCATATTCAAAAGCAGAGACATTACTTTGCTGACTAAGGTCCGTCTATGTTTTTTCCTGTATGTATGGATGTGAGAGTTGGACTGTGAAGAAGGCTGAGCGCCAAAGAATTGATGCTTTTTTTTGAACTGTGGTGTTGGAGAAGACTCTTGAGAGTCCCTTGGACTGCAAGGAGATCCAACCAGTCTATTCTGAAGGAGATCAGCCCTGGGATTTCTTTGGAAGGAATGATGCTAAAGCTGAAACTCCAGTACTTTGGCCACCTCATGCGAAGAGTTGACTCTTTGGAAAAGACTTTGATGCTGGGAGGGATTGGGGGCAGGAGGAGAAGGGGACGACCGAGGATGAGATGGCTGGATGGCGTCATGGACTCGATGGTCATGAGTCTCAGTGAACTCCGAGAGATGGTGATGAACAGGGAGGCCTGGTGTGCTTCGATTCATGAGGTCACAAAGAGTTGGACACGACTGAGCAACTGAATTGAACTGAACTGAATAGCATTTAGTTNCATCCAGCAGCCAGCAGACTGCAGCCACACTCCATGGTGAGCCCCCCCCACCCCCCCTCCCCACCCCAGGAAATGCAGGATGTGAAAACACAGGGTATAGGCCCAGAGAGCTGAGAGGAAATATTAAAGGGATGATTTCAGTGAGCCCAGAGTCTTGCATCTTCCCATCCACAGTACAGCACTAGATTCCTTATCTTGAGCTCTCTGGTTTTCTTTAATTAGCAATAACCTTTTCACTTTCAGGGTACCTGCCCTTCGTTACAAAACTTCTATCTAACCTGGCTTCTTCCCCAACCTCCTCAGAGCAGTTCTCTCAGGGTTCCTTGAGATATTCCCTCCCAAACTTGAAGTCCTCAACGTTCCTGCTGAATAAAACATAACTCTTCCCTTTGAGGTTGTGAATATCTTTTAAGTTTACAGCCCTACCTCCATCACGCTGGAAGCCACCATTCACCCTTAGGTCTATCTAACCCCTTATGTCACTGACAGACAAGGGGCATTCCATACTGGCTTTTTCAGTAAATATACAAATGAACAAATAAATCACCTCTGGTTGTCCTTCACGTGAACGAATGCCTTGTCCCTAAGGAAAATATGGCATATGCCGGGGTCTTGCCCCAGTGGATACAGGATAATTCAAAGGGGAGATGGAGTAGGTGAGGAAAAACATATTTATTTAGAAATATAAAAGAAATTAAGAAGAAATAGTATAGTAGGAAATTTTAGTGGAGAAAAGATGCTAAATAACTTGGTTTACGTGGAGAACCAATAAAATCTCAAGACAAGAGATTTGCACCATCTACGTTAGGCTACCGGTGCCCATTTGAATATCGGAGGGTGCCCCGCCTTGGGCTCCCTCTCTCACGGATCTTAGAAGCCTGGGCAAGTAAGTAGACNATCCCAGGGATGGGGGAGCCTGATGGGCTGCCATCTATGGGGTTGCACAGAGTCGGACACGACTGAAGCACCACAGCAGCAGCAGCAGCAGCCTTCTACCGCTGGAGACTTTGTAGGTATTGGACCTACTATGCTATATCATAATGAACAATTTCTCAAAAGCACAGTTGGGCCAACCCCTTAATCAGGATGAAATTAACTGACTCAGTGAGATTGAGATAACAATTAAATATGACAATGTATGTAAAGTATGTAGTATAGTATCTACTGAAGGAAAGTCCAATATTTTTATACCTATTGTTGTTAGGTATGCAACACTCATGTTGTTCAAAGCTCTGACTGAAAAAAATGAGTCAACTCAAACTGTAAAATGTTTATTGTTTATAGCTACTGTAGTCAAACATATAAACAACAACAATAAAACCCAGGTATAGAAAAGCTTTGCCTAATCATGGACTAAGAATGTTTTATTCTGGAAGAATCTATATGCCCTTCAACATACTATCTTTAAACAATTCTTTAGAGTAAAGGATGTGGAAATGAATAATTACTGAAAATCCCCTGACAGTGAATTACAAACATTCTCCTCCCTACAGCCACACTTTGGGAATAATCAACTATTCTTCTTTCATACAGGTTTCCCAGGTGGCGCTAGTGGTAAAGAAAGAAAAGAAAGTGAAAGTGAAGCCCCTTAGTCCTGTCCGACCCTTTGGGACCCCATGGACTGTAGCCTACCACGCCCCTCCACCCATGGGATTTTCCAGGCAGGAGTACTAGAGTGCGTTGCCATTTCCTTCCCCAAAGGATCTTCCTGACCGAGGGATCAAACCCGGGTCTCCCACACTGTAAGCAGACACTTTACCATCTGAGCCACCAGGGAAGTCCACCTGGTAACGAATCCACCTGCAGTGGAGGAGGCAAGAGTTGTGGGTTTGATCCCTAGACTGGGAAGAATCCCTGGAGGAGAGACTGGAAACATACTCCAGTATTCTTGCCTGGAAAATCCCATGGATAGAGGAGCCTGGTGGGCTACCATCCATAGAGTCACATAGAGTCGGACATGACTGAAGCGACTGTACACGTCTGCACTTAATGCACTCATTCATGTATGTCATCTTCCCCAAGAAAAGCAAGAGTGATTAAACTCTTTTCACGGGGAAATCCTCCACTTATGCATCTATTCATCTGATCCCCACCATGACCATGGGCTTGGTTGGGTCTGAGAAATTAGCTGAGTAACTCTACTGCTAAGGGCATTCCTGCCTGGCAACCTGGATTCATGAATAGGAGAGAGTGTCTATTATCTTACTTCATAGCTGAGCTGCATTTATAAATTGTCTAAATCTAGTTTCTTTGCTTTCTTAAGGCAGGTAAAAATTATCCTATTAACTTTCACATGGTGTTTTACAATTGAATGTATCAATCAGTTAGTTGATAGAAGGAGACAACAAAAACTAGAATAGCAGGGCCTTCTGCGTTAATTCAGTGTATAACTAAATGTCACATAAAAATAAAGTGGCTGTAATTGGCCTCTCTCTGCTGGTAGCAACCAAATCTGTTTTCCAACCCAAATATCTCTCCTGAGTTTCAGATCAATGGACTGAGTTGCCTCTTAGACTACCAAACTCTGGTCTGACAAGTAATTCCTACTCAGTTAATCAACCAATCCTCCCCAAAATTGTTCCTTACACATTGTGAAAGTAGCTCAGTCATGTTTGACTCTTTGTGTCCCCATGGACTGTAGCCTGCCAGGCTTCTCTGTCCATGTAATTCTCCAGGCCAGAATAATGGGGTGGGTAGCTATTCCTTTCTCCAGGGGATCTTCCCAACTCAAGGATCAAACCCAGGTCTCCCACATTGCAGACAGATTCTCAGATCATTTGAGCTACCAGGGAAGCCCAAAGGCATCACTACTATCATTTACTGAGCCCTATGCACTTTCTTTCTGTCGACTTTAAATTCACACTGGCAGTCTTTAACTGTGGTCTGCAGGAGACACTGGAAACACTAGTTCTATCCTTGGGTCAAGAAGATCCCCTGGAGAAGGAAATGGCAACCCACTCTAGTAATCTTATCTGGAAAAGCCCATAGACAGTGTAGCCTGACAGGTTACAGTCCAAAGGGTTGCAAGTAGTCGGACATAACTGAGTGACTAAGCATAGCACATCATCACTTCTTGTCCAGATTGCTTAAAGTGTCTCCCCAATTATTTCATTTTAATCTTTCCCCTACACAATTTATATTCCAAGCTACCAGCAAAATGATTGTTTAAACAATTCTGTTATATTACTTCCTGTGTGTTACACCTTCCAATGACCATCCATAGCAGAAAAGACAAAGGGCCATGTCCTTGACAATATACATTCTAGTATCCCTTTATGATCTTACTCTATCCTAAGTATACAGGACCATTTCCTGCCACTACTATCAAAGCTTGCCAACCAGTGACCACCACATATCTGTAATCAAACAAATTTAGATTTATGTAACTTCTTACAACAGGGAGAACACACATCAGAAGATCACTGAAGTGCCTCTGTAAAAGAGAGTTAGGAGGAGCTTTTTGTAATATTTGTATTCATGCTCAGAGATTTTAACCAGGATTTAGAGACCTGGATTATTAGGTGTAGAATGCTGTCAGGTAGCAGGGACGAGTCACTTGGTATCTTCACAGTTTTTATGTAAGAAGCAGAGTGCCAAAATCCCCTTCCTTGGTGGCTCAGATGGTGAAGAATCTGCCTGCAGTGCAGGAGACCCAGGTTTGATCCCTGGATTGGGGAAGATCCCCTGGAGAAGAGAATGGTAACTCACCCCAGTATTCTTGCCTGGAGAATTCCATGAACAGAGGAGTCTGGTGAGCTACAGTCCATGGGGTGTCCAAGAGTCAGACATGACTGAGTGACTGATGCTAGATCCTAGATGGTTATAAAGTGTCCTTTTCTCTGTCTTACTCTATTGTGGTCATGGAGTTGCCTCATCTGAGTAGTGATTTATGTTTAGTTGGAAACACTACCACTATGCTATCAGCTTCTAGCCATGAGCTGCTAGCATCATTTTTCATTTTCTCACTGTCCATGTCAAGTTCTACATCCTGGTTTACGAGACAGTATGCAGCCCCATGAAAGATGCATACTCTTTCCACTTTATGAATGTGGGCAGAAGGAGTTCTCAGAGCTTGAGAAACCTCAATTACACTTTTTCCAAGACTACCTCCTACTCATTCTTTAGAATTCTTTCTTTCCTCCTATGTGCAAGCACATGTGAATTAAAATATCAAAGAATTAAATGAATGTATTAATACTGATTTTTTAAAAGAAAAGAAACCATATAAAAATTTAGTAGAATAAAGTGTACTTTCACTAATCCATTCACAAGCCATCTTATTCATCCTCCAAGTTTCAAAAGGAGAATAAGATTGTTCTACTCAAGGTTAACACCTTGAAAAAATTATAATATGCCAACAGCATAGAGATTATTTGTCACTTTACTAGGAATGGATATTCAACCAAAGGACCTAAAAGTTAATTATTTGAATTTCAGAGAGTTTTATAATATATTTGACAACATTGTTATGTTTACACCTATATCTTTTCTAAAGACATATTTTAAAGGAAAATAATTTTCTCAA
>SJYV01042949.1:130144-167230 GCA_006410875.1 Neotragus pygmaeus | reverse complement strand
TGGATAAGATTTTAAAATAACTTATCTTGACTTTGAAATAAAATTATCTAAAAACCTGTTAAAAAATATTTTGTCACTATATATTAAAAATATTCCCACAAATTGTAATAGTTGGCCTATAAGCATTAGGACACACACTGTTACATATTTTAATAAATCACCAAAGTACTACTAGCTGTAGCTCAAAACTGAAAATGTTTTGCAATGCATTAAACTCTTCTACAGAACCCTTTTCTATAATCTATAAATCTTCATTATCACTTGCTGATTGAACCAAGATAAAGCCATTTCAGCAAACACTACAAAGAGTTTTGAAATAATAACAAGAATTACCATAACAATGCTACATATAGAGAATGAGCTACATTCTCTGAGTCCATTAACAGAACCTTTTTGGAAACTAAGAGGCTAAAAGCAAATTAACAATAAAAAGTCAACTGAATCAGGCCTGGAAGAATGCACATAGCTCATTTTCCACATATAAAAATCCAAACATAATATGAATAAAAAATAAGTCATATTTATCTAAAAATCTTATACAATAACAAGTACACTAGAAAGTCACTTGGGCAAACTAAAGTACAATTTACACTTAAAAACACCAAGCATTCATTTAGGGAATTTAAACTAAACTTGAAACCACTTTGAACCAATCCTAGCTCAAATTAAACATTATAATTACTACTAATAAAGCAAATATAACTATTACTAACAATTATACCAAATATCTAAAAGTATAGCATGGGAGAAAAAAAATCTAATTTAAATGTTAAAGATACTATCACAAAGTTAAAGGAAAAAAAAAAAGAAGATAAACTTAAAAAGAGGAAAGAGTTCCAGCAAGTCACCCACTTCTGCTTCTACCAGCCATTCTACAGGATATAGCAAGTGGAACATCCTGGAAAAGCAGAAGGTGGAGTTCCAACCTCCTTCCTGTTCAGCCTGATAAGATGGCTTGGTTGTCAAAGTAAACTTTGTAATCCTCAGAGGTCACAGGTGAGAGAAGAGGCAGGAACAGTGCCCAAGGCTTCCCTCTGCATCTCCAGGCCAAGTTCTTCATCAACCCAGTGAACTTCAACCCAAACTTCTTAGTGTGTGATACTCAAGGTTGAGTGAGCAGTGCTTCTGGAGGTAGCAGATATACCGCATCCGGTAAAGTACCAAAGGGCTGATTCACAAGTAGGAACCTGATGAGACAGATCTGAGGAAGATTCACCACGTGCTGCTGGAGGTGGGCGTGTTGAAGGACAGCCTGCACTACCTAAAGAGTACATGCCTATTCGCAGTGCCTGAGGATTCCCAACATGAGGGATAAGAAACTGAGACATAAGCATGCCAGGCACCAGATTTTCATTCCATGATCATGTATATCTTTATGTATAATCTATTTGCTAGTTCTAGCTCAGTCCCCAACTCTTGACCCGGTGATATTCAAACACAATATTCTTGAGTTCAGCAGTACATTTTTCCTCATCACAGGCCAAAAACCAGGAAAGGAATGAAAGAGTAACTCTTACATTTAGGCATTAATGAATTAACTAGAATTTAAAAAACAGAGAACTTTAACTCAAAACACAGATGAAAAACATACAAGTTACTAGTAAGCAATTAATATGACAAAATTTTCCTCTGAGACAAAATAATAAGAATAATTAACAGGCAGAGGTTAAAAAAAAANATGCGTGTGTAGTGTGTGTGCGCTTGTGTCTATATGTGTGTGTGTGCACGTGTGTGTTCCTGTGTGTGCGTGTGTTCCTGTAAGTGTGTGCATCTGTGTGCGTGTGTGTGTATGTGTGCGTGTGTGTCTGTATGCGTATGTGTGTGGGAAGCAGGGAGCCCTGCATCCTCTCCTCAGCTGCCCTTCCCCCACCCTCCAGCTGGTACCTTTATTCTTTAGGACTTTGCTCAGAGACCAGGTCCCTGGACGAGAGATTGCCCGAGCAGGGGTGGAGCAGGTCTCCTGTGCTGACCTCTCTTGACTACACTCTGAACTCCCTGAGGTCAGGTTGTTGGTGTTCAACGGGCTCCCAGACTTGGGCCCAGAACCTGGCCTCTACTAGGCATTTTGACCTCATGACCGGCAGACGCTGAGTACTGAGTGATTCTTCCCATCTGCCCCTTCCTGTTCTAGCAATTTCTCTTTTGGGGGAGTGGGGGTGAGTTGGGGTCTTAGGGCCAATGCCATAAAGTTTTATTTTAGGATTTACAGCTATAAGAGGCTTCCTTGGTGGCTCAAAAGTAAATAATCTGCCTGCAGTGCAGGAGACCTGGATTCAATCCCTGGATCAGGGAGATCCCCTGGAGAAGAAAATGGCAATCCACTTCAGTGTTCTTGCCTGGACTTTCATAGACAGAGGGGCCTGGAGAAACACAGTGCGTGGGGTGGCAGAGTTGGACATGACTGAGTGACNAATCCCTGGATCAGGGAGATCCCCTGGAGAAGAAAATGGCAATCCACTTCAGTGTTCTTGCCTGGACTTTCATGGACAGAGGGGCCTGGAGAAACACAGTGCGTGGGGTGGCAGAGTTGGACATGACTGAGTGACTGACACTTTTACTTTCACAGCTTTAAGAAGAGTAATCTCATTTGCTATATTCTAATATCAGTGTTTTAATAGCTTGAAAAATGATGATTTGTTTTTTAATAGTACAAAATGTTTTGGGAATCATACAGTATGGAATTGGTACCATACTTCTAATTCACAGGTAAGAAAAATATCCTAGCAGTCTCTGAGGGTCATTTAATTATTTTGACAGCCTTCGGGGCCAGGTTCTATGAATAACTTATCTTATGATGGGGAAACTGAGGCTCAAAGAGGTCAAGTGAGTCACCTTGAAGCATCAGCCAAGATGTGGAGGGCTGGCGTCCAACCCAGGATCTGGGTCAGTTTATGGGGTGAAATGAACAAACAATTTCATTGGTCAGACTACGTTTTTCATCAGGAGATGCTTCTTCCCCCTCCCGGTTGCAGTAGGGGCGGGCCTTCTCCAAAGCCCCCTGCTCTGCGAAGCCTCTCTGGTCCTGTTGGAGCGGACAACACTCCTGCTCCTGCAGCTTGCAGGGGTGCCCCTGGTGGTTCCAGGGAGCAGGGCTGGTTTACAAGCCTGTGAGTGGGAAGCTAGGGGTTTGGGAAATGATCAACCCTTTTGAGACTCAAAACAAGCCTATCGGAAGCTCCAGCTGCTGGGGTCACACAGGCGCCCACAGTCTCCCCCAGCCCAGGGCTTTGCTGGCTGTGACACTCTGCTGTAGCTCAGGTTAGAGGCCGGTATAAGGGCCGGACAGCATCGCGTCCACGCCTGCCCGATCCTGAACACGGGCTCCTTCCCCAAACCCTTCTGCATGACCGTCGCAAGCCAGGCTTGTGCAGTAATGAACACGCATGGTGAAAATCCTTGCCCTGGGGCTTCCCAGGTTCCAGCAGCGGGCTGCTCAGCAGCTGGAAGCCCCCGTCTCCCTGGAAGGGAGCAGCCGCCCCCGTCTGGCCTGGTCCACGCTGAGCCCTAAGACGTCTAGAGACCAGAAAGGACAGTTATGCCCCAGCTTTGCCCAGAGCTTGCATCCCTCTCTCCCCCTAGCTGGGATTATCCTTGGATTCATGTGGGCATGAGGGATTCACAGGACTAAGTACTTATCTTCTTACTGGAGGAACTATCCGTGGCTGAGCTCCGTGTGTGGTCCCCAGGCCGGGCCCTCTCTTCTGAGGGCCGATCGAGTTGGCCACCCTGGCCCCGAGCTTGAGGGAAGGGCTGTGGGTCTGTCCCTCTGATCAGCACTGATACAGTCTGGCTCCCATGGACATTGGCCTCTCCTCGCCATCCCAGAGCCGTCAAAAAGGCAGTTATCCCGGGGCCTGCAAGGTCCAAAGTCTGCCCTAATTCAAGCGCTGTCTCTCCATCTATGAAACAGGAGCCACAGTGGTTTGTAAGCCCCACACTGGGAGCCTCTGGGTGCACAGATGCTGGGTCCCTGTGTGCTGACCATCGGGATGATGGGAAGTGAAACTGATAGTAAGGTGAGGGCAAGGTGGCCTTGCCAGCAGACTCAAGGGCAATCACGCAGGTGGTTTCATCCTAGGCTTTAAACAGAAAGAAAGACAAAGCAAAACCCCAAAAGTTCCCCCTAGGATCTCCTGTATGAAAAGCCGTCCAGAATGTCTACAAGCAGCCTCCGAAGCTCAGTCCTGGATGGTGCAGTCCTGGGTGTGCACCCCTGCGCCCTCCTCTGCTGGCCCTCTCACCTCTGTGCTCAGGTCAGCGTCACGTGCTCGCCACGCCCTCCCCACCTCTGGAGCCTGCCAGCCTTGAGATGCTGTCCCGCCCCAGGGCTCAGACCCTGCTCACATCTTTGGAGTTGTGTGTCCGTGTGTTTCTGCTTCAGGACCACACTGGCGAATCTACTAGTATTTGGCAGAGAGTCGGCACTTATTAGATGCCTGTGGATGGAACGAGGTCTGGGTTTGGGGAAATGTCTCACAACCCAGAACATTCTATATCCCACACTCTCTCCAAATACCTCCTGGGAGAAAGGACCAGGCTTGGGAGCAGGTTTGGGCCACAGCGGGAGGGCCTTCCCTCCAGGACCCGGGGATGGTGGAGGATGACGGATTAATCGTGATGGTGGAGAACCCGACCCAGTCCTGTTTGGTGACTGCTCCGGGCCCTTGGAATGTCCCAATTGGTATAAATGAATGGTTTGGCGATACCAAGTGCTGTGAGGTCTGTCTCTGGATGTAAAGGAGGAGACAGGCTAAACTCAGATGCATTCTGACCCCAGACTCAGAGGCATTAATTACTTAGATGAATAAGTATGAAATCAAAGGCCTGGCTTCAGAAATTAAACTCAGATTAGCCCCTTGTTCTACTTCCTGTAAAATCAAAAACATTTGGTCAGAGACTGGACACCCGGAAGGGGAGAGCCTTCTGGGGAGAGGGCAGCTAATCCTCCCGCCCCGGCCGCCCCCGCTGCCCGGGATGGAAGCACCAGGCTCTGGACACGTCTGCGCCAGGGGCCTCTCACCGCTGAGCTCCTGCGTGTGGACAGGCCTGGAGGCAGGAGCATCTGGAATATAGCGGGGAGGAAAGACCCCAGCGAGCGGTTTCCAGCCTGGACTTGGTCATGCAGGTGGAACCTCTGAGCCAAGAGGGTTTGAGGAAGAAGCAAGAAAGGCTGGTCTAGGTGAGAAGACTAGGGATGCCTCCTGGTTCAGCTCGGGCCTCTCCAGATATGGGGCTTTAGCGGGAACAGTCCGGGGGGCCTCCCTGATGATCCTTTATGATGTCATAGCCCGTGCTTTAGGCTCGCAGCTCATCTTGATTGGACCCCTCAATTTGCTAAGTCCTTGTAGTATTTCCAGGCTGCTGATCTGAACTTGCTTCCCACCTGAAAAATGGCTGCTGTTGGTCCGTTGCTAAGTCATGTCCAACTCTTTGAGACCCAATGAACTGCAGGACACCAGGCCTCCCAGTCCTTCACCATCTCCCAGAGTTTGTTCAAATTCATGTCCATTGAGACTGTGATGCCATCCATCCATCTCATCCTCTGTCATGCCCTTCTCCTCCTGCCTTCAATCTTTCCCAGCATCAGGGTCTTTTCCAANGAGCCTATTATACGGAGTGAAGTAAGCCAGAAAGAAAAACACCAGTACAGTATACTAACGCATATATATGGAATTTAGAAAGATGGTAACAATAAACCTGTATGCGAGACAGCAAAAGAGACACAGATGTATAGAACAGTCTTTTGGACTCTGTGGGAGAGGGTGGGATTATTTGGGAGAATGGCGTTGAAACATGTATAATATCATATAAGAAACGAATTGCTAGTCCAGGTTCAACGCAGGATACAGGATGCTTGGGGCTGGTGTACTGGATGACCCAGAAGGATGGTATGGGGAGGGAAGTAGGAGGGGGATTCAGGATGGGGAACATGTGTACACCCATGGTGGATTCATGTTGATGTATGGCAAAACCAATACAATATTGTAAAGTAATTAGCCTCCAATTAAAATAAATAAATTTAAATTTAAAAAATGAATTTACCTAAAGAAGAATCCAGTGTCAATTTAAACATTATTCAGAAGATGGACAAATCATTTGAAACAGAATAAAACCTTCCTCAGACAGTAATCACTCATAAAATTATAATTGGTTTAAGAGAAGCACAATAAAAAATGCACAGCAGCACAATCATACTAACTACCTATGAGCCAAACCACCTCCTAACACCATACTGGGTTAACTATATATGTAGGAACAAAAAATTAACATAAGTAATATGAAATACTTTTTGTATAACCCTTTGCCAAAAAAATAAGCTATTTCTAGAGAATAGATTGAGAAAAATTTTGAATATGTCTGTTTAATATACTGTGAACCTAAAAAGTTGGAGAAGGAAATGGCAACCCATTCCAGTATTTTTGCCTGGGAAATCCCATGGACAAAGGAATCTGGCATGCCACAGCCCATGGGGTCATAAAGGATTGGACATGACTTAGCAATTAAACAACAACCTGAAATGTAAATGCAGTTAAAGTTTTAAAGTAACTTCATAAATATTCAGCCTTCCCTCTACTTGCTAAAACAACCCATAAAACTTAACATTATTAATTGAATATGAAAATTAGTTGTCAAGGTAACAAATGAATTAATTATTTTGGTTGAGGTGACCTCAGTATAGTAAGGCCAACAGATGATCAAATCTAGACTAATTATTCTAAATATATAACTATTATTAATTTACTCACAAATTTTCACCAATGGAGCAGATTCCTCAAATGGAAACAATAAGGTCCTATTTTAAAGGTCAAATCAATGTTAAAGTTTGTGGTTTTATTGTTATGTCCAAACATTCTAAAGATGTAACCTCTATTTAAAAGGTTCTTTCATTCCCTAATTAAAAATTCTATGTGAGCTGAGTTCAAACCAGAGCACTTCTATTTAGTTCCTCTCCAAACAAAGATGTCTCTCAGTATGAACGGTCTTAAGAAATGAGGTCGATTCCACAAAAGAGACAGATACTTATTATATAAGTCAAGAATTGAACTGATTGAGGTAATAGGATCCAGTAATGTAAATTTAAAACTGTTTTCAGGAGATCAACTTTTTTATTTTAACAAACAAGTTCTTAGTTAATTAATCAATTTTCTCAATTATACTTGCTTGGCCTTCTTAATGCTTCAACAAAAAATTTAGGTCACATTACATTTCAGAAAGAATCAAATATCACAGGTCCTCATGGACTTCAACCAACTGCAATTGTCATAAAATGATACATCAAAGAACAACTTTGACCTCTAACTTTATCAATATTTGTATAACCTAGTATTGTACTGACCTTGCATAAGCGATCTGAATGTCCACTCTAAGACCATATCTACTAACAGAGTTTAAACCTCAAAATACTAATTTGTTCATTTCAAGCTTAGCTATATAATCAGTTAAGTTCAGAATATGCCCTAGTCAGAACACTCTGTGTGTAACATAATTTCCACACGCAGCACATTAGTAATTATTCTGTTATATGTAACAATAATTGCAAATATATACATGTGTGTTGTTTACAACTACCTTCCCTATATACTGGCTTTGATCTACATTTAATTTTTAGAGACTGAAGCAGGAGAAGCCAAGACAAGGTTTTATTTAACTGCTTCTTGGAATTTGTAATTCAGTATATGATAAACATCCAAACTTGGTAAAATGAAGAATTAGTCTCTGCCCTTATATCTGCTATAAAGTTTATTATTAGCAATTTTACATACATTTATTCACTCTGCTATTCTCAGTAAATCACAAAGTTGTCACCTCTGTATATTGATTACTCAGTTTTTAAACTAGAATAGAATAGTAGAGATGACTAATCAAGACAGCTAATTTAGGCTGCTTATAATAAATGAAGCTTTTATTAGGAACTACTTAAATTTATCATTGATTATTATTATTCAGGTCTTAGTAATAATTCTTTATAGCAATGCCACCTTGGTTGGAGGGTTTTGAAACTCATTAATAGCAGTAATGATAACTGCATCAGATATAGCATTATAATAAATAAATAAGCTATAGATTATTACTCCCATGATTCCTTTTACCACTTGCATCATCAACAACAGAAGTCAAAGCAAGAACAAAGTGAACTATGTGCCTTTTCATTAGCTGACAATCTAACACCTGTAGGTGCAATAGATTTAACTATCTATTCCTCTTATCTAAAGAAGGAGGTCTCACCAGTGTTAGGCACCATTAATATATTATTGCAACTAACATAATGCCACCTTTTACATGATAATACTAGAAACTACTTTGATTTCTATTGATTATTGCTATTTTATTAGTAGTAATACTTTCCATAATTGCAGCAGAGATTATGTTAGCCAAATGGAACCTTTTGATTCTGCAGGAGGTGGAGACCTTAGCTTAATATTTATTCTGATTAATTACACATCCTTGAAAAATGTACTTTTGGAATAATTTCAAGTATTATAACATATTTTTCAGTAAAAAATTCTTTCAGTTCAGTTCAGTTCACTCAGTCGTGTCCGAATCTTTGCAACCCCATAGTTCCCGCAGACTCACATCCGTCGAGTTGGTGATGCCATCCAACCATCTCATCCTCGGTCGTCCCCTTCTCCTCCTGCCCCCAATCCCTCCCAGCATCAAAATCTTTTCCAATGAGTCAACTCTTTGCATGAGGTGGCCAAAGTACTGAAGTTTCAGCTTTAGCATCATTCCTTCCAAAGAAATCCCAGGGTTGATCTCCTTCAGAATGGACTGGTTGGATCTCCTTGCAGTCCAAGGGACACTCAAGAGTCTTCTCCAACACCACAGTTCAAAAGCATCAATTCTTCAGCGCTCAGCCTTCTTCACAGTCCAACTCTCACATCCGTACATGACCACTGGAAAAACCATAGCCTTGACTAGACAGAACTTTGTTGACAAAGTAATGTCTCTACTTTTGAATATGCTATCTAGGTTGGTCATAACTTTTCTTCCAAGGAGTAAGCATCTTTTAATTTCATGGCTGCAATCACCATCTGCAGTGATTTTGGAGCCCCAAAAAATAAAGTCTGACACTGTTTCTCCATCTATTTCCCATGGAGTGATGGGACCGGATGCCATGATGTTCATTTTCTGAATGTTGAGCTTTAAGCCAACTTTTTCACTCTCCTCTTTAGTTGCATAAAAATAGTCTGTGTCACTGGGAAATTCCAATCCATTGGAATTTTGGAAGGAATGATGCTAAAACTGAAACTCCAGTACTTTGGCCACCTCATGCGAAGAGTTGACTCATTAGAAAAGACTCTGATGCTGGGAGGGATTGGGGGCAGGGAAAAAAGAGGACGACAGAGGATGAGATGGTTGGATGGCATCACTGACTCAATGGACGTGAGTTTGAGTGAACTCCGGGAGTTGGTGATGGACAGGGAGGCCTGGCGTGCTGCGATTCATGGGATCGCAGAGTCAGACACGACTGAGTGAGCAAACTGAACTGAACTGAACTGATATACTACATGTCCAACATTGTAATTATGCCCTAAGTATTGATATAGATATGCAAGCATGTATCATTTCTGCTACTATAATTATTGCCATAATTATTATTGTCCTAATAGAGGTAAAAGTCTTTGACTAACTATAAGAATGAAGTAATTAATAATTACCAGCTATACTGTGAACCATAGACTTTATTTTCCTACTTATTGTGAACAGCCATGAAAGGAATTATCTAAATCATTTTTATATATTATTCTAAAAGATACATATTATGTTGTTGCTCATTTCATCACATCTATCTACAGAAGCAGTATTTATTATTATAGGAGACTTTGTTTACTTATTCCCATGATTTTCAATATATATGCTATACCCTATATGAGGCAAAGCCCAACAGTTATTTCAGATTTAATAATTTAATTTTATTTCCCCAACAATTATTTCAGATTTAACAATTTAATTTCCTGTCCTGGCCTTTCTGATATGCAGTGGTGATGCTCAGCCTGTGCAGGCACTAACACAACATGAAACACTCATCTATGAAGCCATTGTCCACTAAACAGCAATGATAATAAAATATGAATAATCTGACAGGGTTTCACCTTAAAAAAAAAATAGCACAACAGCTTACTACAACAGACATTGAGTGACTTCACAGATGCTTCCCATCACATCATGCTTTCTAATAACCCACCAGAAAAAACCATAAAGATCAAGAAAGAAAGGAATAAAACCCACTCTAATTAGTTTTGAGCAAACATTCATAGCCTTTCTTAGCAAGTAAGAGACAATAAATATGACCACTTATGAATAACAAAATATAAATATTACCTAACTCTATCAGAATTAATTTATAGATTAAAACTATGTGTGTTTTTGCAGAAAAAAATTGTGTCTCTTATCAAATTCATTCCAGATTTGCAAGGAATATATGTTCCATTGTAGAATAATGCTATCATTTCCATATTTTATAATATTAGCTCTTTAGTATTATAAAATAATTAAATAAGGAGGCTACTAGACTCATGTGATAAATAAATCATGCTATTCTTATGAGAGACAGCCTACAAATTAAAATTCAAAAAATTTATAAGACAAAAATCATGATAGCTTAATAACAAAACAATTTTGATCCCTCAGATGATGAGTTATAACATATTACCTAATAACCCTATCAATATATACTTCTCATTAGCATTTATAATTGGAGAAGGAAATGGCAACCCACTCCACTATTCTTGCCTGGAGAATCCCATGGACAGAGGAGCCTGGCAGGCTACAGTCCATGGAGTCACAAGAATCAGACATGACTTAGCCACTAAACCACCACCAGCATTTATAACAGTCCTCCTAAGTCTTTTAATTTATTGCAAATACTAGCTTCAGTAAAATGTTTAGCAGGAATAGTATCATGTTTATTTATTATAATGCTTTTTAAAAAGTAATTGTTAAGCTAGGTATGAAAAAAACCTTTTTATATTTGCACCCCAGAAAATTGCTATAGGCTTAATACTTCTTGTCAAAGTAGTTTGTATATGTATGGTATTTTACATCAAAATTCTCTATCCATTACAATTTAAAAATTACTTTCCTACCTATTCTCTTATTATTTTAGCCCTAGCTTCTGTTCAGTTTAAATGCAGTAAAATTCAGGTCTCTGCTATGGGAACACCAGTGTCAATGAGGGTCATGGATTCATGTTTTAACTAAATAGCTTGATTTCCATAGCCTGAGTATCCCTAGTATCTTCAGACATGCCTACACATGTCTGAACAGCAAAAATAAGAAGATCCCCTCTTGTTTGGGCTCTTTCCTATTATGATTTTCCAGGTGTACCTAATCAAGTAATTATCATGCAGGCAAAATCTCTAGTGAATTCATTGACTCTAAACAGGAAGGAAGGTCTTCCTAATAATGATGATCCTAATCCTCTTCTAAGCAAAATGAGTCCCAATTATGAATTAGGGATAAAAATGAATGAGAGAGTACATTATAATGCAAATGTCACACAGGATTTGCATTGCTAAAGATAATGGACATTGTACAAGCAAAATGGTCAGATGTTTTTCATAAGAACTCCTATTATGCCTTCACATCTAAAAATATAATACTGGTACTTACTCATCTTTGAAATAACAATGAAACCTAACCAAGGGCTATAAAGTAAGTAACTAACTGAGAGTCACATCATTCTTGTTAAAAGCAAGTCTTTATCAGTGTGTGTGCTATAAAACTCTTGTATTTTTATTTGATCAAGAGTTTTACTCTTATACTCACATTCCCCACATAGAAAAATTATAGAATATTCTTACTCAATTCTTTACTACTGGCATTGTCTAACATACTAAAATAATTAACGGTAAATACATTTTAAACATTGAAGTGTATATACCATTTATTCACAGAGTTTCTGATAAACCCCAAACATAAATTTTCATACATCTTACCTACAACCAAAAACTTTGTTAGTGAGTTTCTCTCCGAACCCATAGTTGTCCAGTAATTTCACCTAAAATGCTAGATCCTGCATCATCATGACCTACTGTTAAAATCTTTATCCCTCAGTTTTCTACACTCATAGTACATATGCAATACTGGAGGCCCACAAGAAAATCTTTAAACACTAGTGGCAGCAGAAATGTTTGCTCTTCTTGTTTTTTTCCTATTATTTTCTTCTAACAAAAACAATGAAAATAAAATAATGTAAACAAATCCACAAGATCCTAAGTCTATGAGTAAGGTTGTAAGTGATGTGAACATCTGGTAGAAAGAAGGCTCTTTTAGAGCATGGATGTGGCAACTCATCAGTTTTATGTCCCAGCATGGGAGTCCAGAGATCCTCCTCAGTAAACATCAGCCAGGGCTTGTTTTTAGCTAGTCTATATTATTTGAGCATTATAATCATGTTACCCATATATTTTGGATACGCTTTTTTTTTCTTTGTCATGAGATGAGAGCATACTGAATTCTCCAATTTTCAATTTTTTTTTTTTCTATATAGACTTCAATTCTGTAAACTCTTGAGACTGTAATTGTTTTTGTTATATACTGTTGTGAAGAAATCAGATAGATGAGAAAGAAGGAACAACACAAACAGAAGACAAGCAGCCTTTGTGACAGGTAGAAAATGTGGGAGTGTATTTGGAGCCTGGGAAATAAATGGAGAAAGCACTTTGAGGAGGATGTGATTGCTTGTGTCAAATATTACTGATTAGTCAGGTAAAAAGAGGACTTAGAACTGACCTTTAAACATAGCGATATGATGGCTATTACTGGCCTTTAACAAGAGCTGTTTTAGTGAAACCATGAGAATAAAAAGCTTGAAAGAAGTTAGTTCAAGAGAGAATGTAACAGGAGGAATTGGAGATTTCAAGTATTAATATACTCTTGGAGAGCTTTCTTAAAAGGGAAAAGAAAAAAGGGCAACATCTAGAGATGAGTGTGAGGTCAAGTAAAATGTAATAAAATGGGGAAATTAATGGTATGTTCTTAAACTGAGAGGAATGACCCCAGAAAGAAAAACTTGAAATGGAGGAAAGAAAGAAACCAGATTCTAGAGAAGATTCCTTGAGTAAAAGAATATGCATTCTAGTACATGAGGGGAAGGGTGGCTAAAGCACAGACCATTTTTCTTCCTAATGATGGAGTCATAATACCCAGCACCAATATGCCATTAATTTTCTAATAATGAGTGCAGATGTAGGCAAATTAATTTAAAAGTGGGTTTCATTGTTAAGGAACTAAGAGACAAGGTCACCATCTGACAGTGAGAAGATAGGAAGCTTAGAGACTTGAGGAAAGTTAAGACAGAAAATGATAATTTAAGAGAGAAAACGAAAATTAACTAAGAAAACGTGGTGCAATTATTGCTCTATTATTTTTCCCCTTTATAATATTAAATTAGAACAGGTGAGTTTACCAATACTGACATTTGAAAAAAATTAAAGGGAGAAAAAAAGAAAAAGTACTTTAGTGTTTTATATTTAGGTCTCCATCATGTCTATTTGAATATCATTTGAATTCTCTCAAGGAATCATATGGTTAGATATTGTAGATTTTGATTAGCAGTTCAGAGAGCAGAAAAAAATACCATTAAGACTAATAAAGTGGGCATTCACAACTGGGAAGATAAGTCTCTGCTTTCTCTTGCCTTAATTCTGTCTAGAGACAGTTTTAGTTATGAAAACTGTAGAAGTCAGTCCACAAGATGGACTCTAATATGTACTGTTTCCTTATAATAATATTCTGTCTAGTTTCTTTCCGCATTGAAACAGGAGGGGCTGAGAAACATAGTAAAATTGTGATCTCCAAGGCTATAGCATAAATGGCATTACAGTTTCTGCTTAGGTTTTTTACTTTTTGTGTGTGTTTTTTTTTTTTTCTTGACCACTTAACTCTGTGGTGATGATGTCAGGATTTCAAGCAGCCCCACAGAGAAGCCTATGTGAAAAGGAACCAAAGCCTCTTCATAATGTCCAGCACCAATACGCCAGCTTTGTAACAGAATCTTCTCCTAAAAGTGGATCCTTCAGCTCTAATGAAACTTTCAGGTGGCTGTAGCCTAGCTGGTATCAGGCTGCATTTAAACTCAGGAGAGACCCTGAGCCAAAAATTCCCAGCCAAGTCACCTTCAAATTCCTGACCCAGAGAAAATGTGAAAGATATCAAATCATTATAGTTGGATTAAGATATTCATACTTGGAAGATCTTTTACTAAGCACTAGATAACTAGGGGCTTCCCTGATGGCTCAGTGGTAAACAATCCACCTGCCAATGAAGGAGACATAAGAGATGTGGGTTCAATCCCTGGGTTGGGAAGATTCCCCTGGACGAAGGCTTAGCAGCTCATTCTGGTATTCTTGCCTGAAGAATCCCATGGATAGAGGAGCCTGGCAGGTGATAATTTGAAGGGTCACAAAGAGTTGGACATGACTGAAGTAACTTAGCATGCATTGACTAGATAACAAAGGAAGGAGAATATATCCCACTGGAGAGATATATGACCTGGTGAGATTTCATGATAAAGAAAAGTCTTACAGCTCAATGATTTTCTCTTTTCTTCAGGAGTATGCATTGCTGGGAAGAATCTGGTGGAATCTGGCTCCAGATATGTTGGATACTCCTTTTCTTAAATTCTTACAATTTTCTCCTACCTCACATTTTTTTTTATTCTAGATAAATAAAGAGAGCTGTCTTAATCCCTTTAGCATTAATTCTATGCTTCAAAGTACATTAAAAATGCCATGTTGACATCAATGTAAATATATCACATAGACTATAGATGTAAAGAATATTAAATATCTACCACAAAGATCTCTTTTGGTAAAAGTCACATTGTACCTGAAAATATATGGATTATTTTCAAATATCTTTTGATATTGATTTCTAACATGATTCTACAGTGATAAAGAGAATAGATTATATGATTTCAATACTTTAGACCATTAAATTTTTGCACCTTGTTTTATGTCCCTGGATATGTTCCAGTGTATCCAAGTTTACAGTTTATGGGATCTTGAAGAAAACTTTTATCCTACTGTAGTATAAAAATTGTATAAATTTTAATTAAATTGAATTGGTCCATAGTGCTTTTCAGATTTCTAATCCTGATATTTTTCTGTACATTCATTCTATTAATTTTTGGGAGTTTGCTATTGAAACTCCAACTAAAAATCTTAATTTAGCTACTTAAAAAATAATTGTGATATATAACAGAACTATATGTAACTTGGTCTGTTTATTCCAAGTCTCTGTAAATGTGTTATCATATTTCATGATTAAAAAATATAAAAGGGAAAAACAAATAAAAATGATCTATTATTACTTTGGAAAGTCAGAACTAGGAAGGATATAAAGTATATACATCAAGATATATTAAAATAGCAAGGTATATTAGTGATATGCAAAGAGGTACATAAACAAGATCACTTCAGACTGACTAGAAGTCTAAGATTGTAAAAGAAGTAAATTGATAAAATCATACACCTTCCCAGCTGCTGATACACTCCAGAAGGGCCATCTCTGAACAAAGATAAGCCAGCGAAGGAAAGCAAAGGTATTAAATAAATTGAAGAGAATATTAAAGCAAAATATAAAACGATCATATAGTACTATTTTGAATAAATCCAGAAAATTATTTTTTATTTCATAGAGAGCTACCTCTTGCCAATATTTCAATACTAAATAGTTTGACAGCATCACTATTTCTATCTACTTACTATGAGAATTTCTGAATACTGTTCATTCAGTCATTAAGTATTTATGTCTCATTTATTATTTATTTATTTATTTATTTGGTGCCAATGATATGCCAGGCACTATTTTAAATATGGGGTATAGAGAACAACAGAGGATGAGATGGTTGGATGGCATCACTGATTCAACGGACGTGAACTTGGGCAAACTCTTGGAGATAGTGAGGGACCAGGAAGCTTGGGATGCTGCAGTCCATGGGGTCACAAAGAGTTGGACATGACTTGTGACTGAACAACAACAAATAGTGAATAAGAAAGAAAAAGCTTATTTCTTTATGGAGCTTAAATCTAGTAATAGAGAAAAGCAGTAAACAGACGTACAATTGGCATTACATCAGATAGTATTGTCATGAAGAAAAATAAGAAAGATAAAGTGATATAAATTCAAGATGGATGGTCTGTCTCCATAAGAGCATATGGTCAAAATCTAACAGAGTCAACACTGAAAAATGTAAAGTGAAGTGAGAGTTAGTTGTTCAGTTGTGCCCAGCTCCTTGCAACCCCATGGACTGTAGCCCACCAGGCTCCTCTCCATGGAATTCTCCAGGAAAGAATAATGGAGCTGGTAGCTATTTCCTTTTCCAGGGGATCTTCTTGACCCAGGGATCAAACCCTGGTCTCCTGTATTGCAGGCAGATTCTTTACCATCTGAGTCACCAGGGAAGCCTGATTCTCAGCACTTGAGTGCATGAACTCTCCCCCTCTATGTTCCAAATTGAGTTCAGTTTGACTTTGGACTTCCTTATCTCTGACCTCTCCTTAAATGTTTAATGAGAAATTCAGTCAGTCGTTTTGCAGGAGATCCTTTCCCTTACTTAGAGTCATACAGTCATACTTAATAACTTAGGAAAGCTTGAAGAAAAACCATAGATCTTTATGCCATGGACTCCACAAAGGTGTTCATTGTCTGAGACTGCATGGACCATTCAAAGGCTTCATTCGATTCTCTGAACCAACACCTAGAATTTTCATTGCTATGATTCCCACAGTTCTACAACTTATATTTGAGTCTCCAGTCTAAATATTTATTTAAATGCTCCTACCACCTCTGGGCCAATGTGGAAACTGGGAGTGCAGGTTTGTTTCAAAACTCAAAGCACCCAATTTTCAAGATTTAGGGAATAGATATATTCTCAGATTCATCTCTCTTTTTTTCAAAACCTAGAATTCAATCAGTCTCAGTCCATCATCTATTTCCCTAAGACTCTTATCTATTCAGTGAGAGTAAGGGAAAAAGAGTCCTTAGGGAAAAAGAGGCAACAAATACTTGTCATCCTTTCCTGTTAAGTCCATGGGAAGGTACCAGAGCAAATTTCTCAAACAGGTTATCTGCCACAAATAAGATAAAGAAGGATTAAATCAGCTTCCTCTATTTTTTTTTAACTGTGCATGCATGTGTGCTAAGTTGCTTCAGTCATGTCTGACTCTTTGCAATCCTATGGATTGTAACCTGACAGGGCTCTTCACTGGGACTTTCCAGGCAATAATACTGTAGTGGGTTGCTATTCCCTTTTCCAAGTGATCTTCCCAACCCGGGGACCAACCTGGATCTCTTATATCTCTTGCATTAGCAAGCAGATTCTTTATCACTAGTTCCACCTGGGCAGCCCTTTCATAGAATTACTCTTGTCAAAATTGAAGAATTAGCTATTAGACATGGCAATATATTTGCAGCAAGACAGAGTAGACTGGAGGAAGGTGGGGACATGGCATTAGACACATATTTGGTGTCAAGGAAAGTCATTTGGGTAAGAAAATCTCCTCCTGTTAAGAAAAGCATCCTTGCTTATAGCCCACCTGTAATGAGGCAAGTTGAGTTTCTAGGGTCAGGCATATGACAATCCTGCTTTTCTTTCTCTATTAAATGCTCAACACTCAGCCTCAAACATTTAGAAATAAAAGTCACTGTTTTGATTTTGTGTTTTTATAGGGATTTGAACTCTTATTTCCTGTCCAAAGTGGCCATAAAATATTTTAACGGCCCTTACAATACTGATGTTGCAATTCCTCATCAATTTAAACAAACACTGGTCTGCAACACAGCAATTCCATTTTTAGGTATGTTCCTGTGCAAGAATAGTCAAGCCAATTTTATTCATAACAACCCCAAACTGAAAACAGTCCAAATATCTATCAATAGCAGAATTAACTGTAGTATAGTCATGGAATAGAAGGCCATTCATCTATTAACAAAATTCAGGTATTAATGAGTGTAAAGATATGGATAAATATCAAAAATATTATAATGAGCAACATAAGCTAGGCATAAAAGATTCATAATGCATGTATGATGTATTAACAAATTAGGATACATTATTCCATTATATGAAGTTCAAACTCAGGCAACACCAATCAATGTGATAAAATTAAAATAGTGATTGCCTGGGGAATGGGATGGGTTGATAGCAAAGGGAATAAGGGACCTACATTAGGTGATGAAAAAATTCTATATCTTGATGTCAACATTTGTGAAGCTGTGAACTTAAGATATGTGCATTTTACAGTATATAAATTGACCTCACAGATAAAAAGATACTGCTGCCAAAGTGATGTTGTCAGCAACTGTCATGGCAGAATCTATTTTTAGTAAAAAAGTAACTTTTTCTGCCAAGAGAAAAATACTCTATAATTGTTACTGCCACAGAAAATTAGAGGAGGATGCTGATGGAGGAGGCGAGCATGCGAGAGAGAGAGAGAGAGAAAGCAGCCAAGCCAAGCAGACTGACAAAATTATCCAGCAGAGAAGGCACCTGTTTTGTGTACAATATAAAGAGATCAGACAAACCACTCCAAAGACAACACAGAGTGAACCTTGACTATGTAGAGAAGCTACATAAATGACCTAAGTGAAATCACAATTCAAGTCATGAAATGAGGCAACGGTATCCTAATGGCAAATGACAGATGATCAGATTTCACAAGACCCAGAAAAAAAAGGGTCAGGTCAGTGGATGCAGCCTAAGAAAAATGGATGTCCAGCTCATCAAGAGCAAAGATTATGACTTCACTTAGTGGGTTAAGGGGGCTTGTCTGATGGCTCAGATGCTACAGAATCTGCCTACAATGTGGGATACCCAGGTTCAATTCTGGTGTTGGGAAGATCTTCTTTAGAAGGGAATGGCTACCCATTCTAGTATTTTTGCCTGGAGAATCCCATTGGCAGAGAAGCCTAGCAGCTGTGGAGAGGACTCTTGAGAGTTCCTGGTGCAGCAAGAAGAACAAACCAGTCAATCCTAAATGAAATCAACCCTGAATATTCATTGGAAAGATTGATGTCGAAGCTGAAGCTCCAATACTTAGGACATCCCCCGCCAATGCTAAGAGCTGACTCACTGGAAAAGACCTTGATGCTAGGAAAGATGGAGGGCAGGAGGAGAAGGGGATGACACAGGATAAGATTATTTGATGGTATCACAGACACAATGGATATGAGTTTGAGTAAACTCCAGGAGATGGTGAAGGACAGGGAAGCCGGGAATGCTGCAGTCTATGGAATGGCAAAGACTTGGACATGATTTAGTGTCTGAACAACAACAGTAGGTGAAGGAGAATCACCCTGTCTTTAATAACAATGGGCCATGTATTCATAGATAGATTTATGTTCATGTGAATAAAATCATATAAAACATAAATTTTATATAATGAAACATTATCTTTGTATTCTTTTGAACAGCTTCATTTTATTCCAATTAATATTTTGGATAACACCTACAATTAAAGAACCCTTCTAGTTGTTATCCAACCTATTGACTGGAATTATCTGACCTATTGATTCTATCTGATTGTACTAAAGATTACTCTTCAGATCACCAAACATAGTTCTTCCTCCCAGCAATCTATTCTGACCTGAGAACTAGAGCAAGACTGAATCTAAGGACAGTAAGATAGACCAGTGAACAAGGAGAAAGTAATTTGAGGACACATTTATAATTTAGCAACAGCCTTGGTCACCTCTATACCTGATTTTATAAGATATAAGTAACAAAATCAGATTTAGGTTAGAATGTATTTTGTTAGCATGTTACAAGTGAAATACAAGGATGGGTAAGAGAAACAGTGCAATTTTCTCTCAAATTAAGTGAAAACAGGAAACCATTTGTGTCTTAAATGCATTCAAGAAAATTGGAGATACCAAGGGAACATTTCATGCAAACATGGGCTCAATAAAGAACAGAAATGATAGGGACCTAACAGAAGGAAAAGATATGAAGAAGAGGTGGAAAGAATACATAGAACTGTACAAAAAAAGATCTTCATGACCCAGATAATCACGATGGTGTGATCACACACCTAGAGCCAGACATCCTGGAAAGTGAAGTCAAATGGGCCTTAGGAACCTATGAACAAAGCTAGTGGAGGTGATGGAATTCCAGCTGAGCTATTTCAAATCCTGAAAGATGATGCTACACTCAATATCAGAGCAAATTTGGAATAAACAGCAGTGGCAACAAGACTGGAAAAGGTCAGTTTTCATTCCAATCCCAAAGAAAGGCAAAGCCAAAGAATGCCCAAACTATTGCACAATTGCACTCATCTCACATGCTAGCAAAGAAATGCTCAAAATTCTCTAAGCCAGGCTTCAGCAATACATGAACCTTGAACTTCCAGATGTTTAAGTTGGTTTTAGAAAAGGCAGAGGAACCACAGATCAAATTGCCAACATCCTCTGAATCATTAAAAAGTCAAGAGAGTNGCAAAGAAATGCTCAAAATTCTCTAAGCCAGGCTTCAGCAATACATGAACCTTGAACTTCCAGATGTTTAAGTTGGTTTTAGAAAAGGCAGAGGAACCACAGATCAAATTGCCAACATCCTCTGAATCATTAAAAAGTCAAGAGAGTCCAGAAAAACATCTATTTCTGCTTTATTGACTATGCCAAAGACTTTGACCGTGTGGATCACAAGAAACTGTGGAAAATTCTGAAAAATATGGGAATACCAGACCACCTCACCTGCCTCCTGAGAAACCTGTATGCAGGTCAGGAAGCAACAGTTAGAACTGGACATGGGCCAACAGACTGGTTCCAAATAGGAGAAGGAGTCCATCAAGGCTGTATATTCTCACCCTGCTTATTTAACTTCTATGCAGACTACATCANTATATATATATATATATATATATTAAGAGTTAGATAGCTTTCTAAATTCGAAAAATTGCTCCTCTTATACCTTGATCTCTTCAGGTGAAGTGAATTGATGCTTGTGTTGAAAAAGTTTATTTGAAAGACTATTCTAGGACTATTACAAAGACTATAGCTAGCCTGCTATACTACATTTAAAGTACCTCCTGGTTCCATCATTTCCTGTGTATTTTATGCTGAGTCCTTGTGATGTCATCTGGCTATCCTCTGAAACATCTCTGCTCAGGTTTTTCCCTTTTTCTTTTTTCTGTTTTTTTAGCCTAATTATCCCTTGAGTAAAGAGAAAGATCTAGACTGTATTGGTGGTTCACTCTGTTCCCTCTTCTGGTAGCCTACGGAGAAGTTAACTCTGCAAATCTGAAAGAGCTTCATTGCCTCAGGAAAGATAAGGGATTAAAGTTTTGCAATTACTGAACCCTTGTGAAGCCTTGACAGACAGAATACAAAATGCCCAGTTAAGTTTTTATTTCATAAAGCAATGAATATTAGTTGAGTATTTATATTCAAGTATTACTCAAATTTCATATAGGGTATTTGTTGCTATAAACACACTAAAAAATTACATTCACTTTTTTAAATTTAAAATTCAAATGTAACTGCATGTTCTTATATTTTCTTTCTAAATCTGACCCAGGATCACTCACTCCTTCCCTTTTTTTCGCATCTTTTATACTAGCTCAGTGGGAACATGGAAGATGGTTCCANTACATTCATTTTTTTAAATTTAAAATTCAAATGTAACTGCATGTTCTTATATTTTCTTTCTAAATCTGACCCAGGATCACTCACTCCTTCCCTTTTTTTCGCATCTTTTATACTAGCTCAGTGGGAACATGGAAGATGGTTCCATAAAAGTATTCTGTGATTCAATAGAGGTACCAAGTATAACTTGAAAAAAAGTTATGCATAAGAAAGTATTTCTCTCCCTTCCATTTAAGATAAGCCAGAGAAATTTTTATTGCTTTTGATTTGAAACATATTTGCTTTCTTTCATACAATCACAGTTTTCCTTTTACAGAAATGTTTTTATACTTGTTTGTATTTTTCTGTTATATATATAAAACTGAAAATTCAGAAATGAATGAAGTCAGTCACCTTTGGTGCTCCTGCTCAATGATGAAAATAATGCTTTCCTAGTTTATAGTTATTTAATTTATGATCTCAGTTGACTCTCACAGCAGAAGTGTTAGGTTCTATTTTATTAGGTTCTTCTATAGCATTAGGTTCTTCTTCTGAGGAAAGAGGAGCTCGGTGAATAACTTGTTAAAGAGCACTAAGCTGATAAACAGCAAAGAAAGAGTCTAAACGATTAACTCTGTAACTCTAGCCCACTCACTGTGCTCCTTCTATGCTATTAACATGTTGGTGTATTTCATCTAAGGCTTCTTTTCAAGGGACACTTTGCACATTACTAGTCATGATGAATACACATTTTTCCTAAACAAAAGACTTCTTAAAAACATTTCTTTGAGGAGATATCATTTGTAAATTATGCAGTAAAATGCCCCAGCCTCTGCCATGGACCTTTATTCTCCTGGTCACCCTGATCCTTTCCTAATCGATATGGTTCATGTACACATTATCTTTTCCACAAATAATTCATAATCTCCCAGAAGACATTATACAAGGCATACAATTGTTCGTGCACAGAGCTAAGCACAAAGCAATAGTCCTCTTATTCTAACAGCCTCTAATCAGGTGCCTGTACTGTGGAAGGTGCTCCACGTACATTCTCTATAATGGTCACAACAAGCCCACAAGGTAAATGGTATTATGTACATGTTTAAGATGAAGAAACTGAGTCTCAGAGATGTTAACTAGCATGCTCAGGACACAAAATGCCTTTGTGGAAATGAGAAAAAAGCTTCCTTACTTCCAGGTAGAAGGAGTTCTGAGTCTCCTGGCAATCACTGACTAAATCTACTGGCTAGGAGAATTTGGGCAGTATATAACTTGCACAACCATACACAGAGGCTCCATTCAATATGACACTCAGTTCAGTTCAGTTCAGTTGCTCAGTCGTATCTGACTCTTTGTGACCCCATGAACTGCAGCACACCAGGCCTCCCTGTCCACCACCAACTCCAAGAGTCCACCCAAACCCATGTCCACTGTGTCAGTGATGTCATCCAAGCATCTCATCCTCTGTCGTCCCCTTCTCCTCCTGCCCTCAATCCTTCCCAGCATCAGGGACTTTTCAAATGGGTCAGCTCTTTGCATCAGGTGGCCAAAGTATTGGAGTTTCAGCTTCAGCATCAGTCCCTCCAATGACACTGCTGCTGCTGCTGCTGAACCACTTCAGTCGTGTCCGACTCTGTGGGACCCCATAGACCGCAGCCCCCCGTCCCTGGGACTCTCCAGGCTCCCCCGTCCCTGGGACTCTCCAGGCAAGAACACTGGAGGGGGTTGCCATTTCCTTCTCCAATGCATGCATGCATTCTAAGTTGCTTCAGTCATGTCCGACTCTGCAAACCCATGGACTGTAGCCCACCAGGCTCCCCCGTCCCTGGGATTCTCCAGGCAAGAACACTGGAGTGGGTTGCCATTTCCTTCTCCAATGCATGAAAGTGAAAAGTGAAAGTGAAGTCACTCAGACACCAATAAATAACAAATGATTTCTAAAGTCAAGTTATCTGACACCAAAACACATATGCATCCACTATGCTGTGCAATCTTTGAATCTCTGGTTCCTCCCATTTTAGTATGAAGCTGAAATGAAGTCACTTCAGTCGCGTCCAACTCCTTGAGACCCCATGGCTCCTCTGTCCATAGGATTCTCCAGGCAAGAATACTGGAGTGGGCTGCTATTTCCATTCCCAGGAGATCTTTCAAAACTCACAGATCAAACCCACTTCTCTTACACTTGCACTAGCAGGCAGATTATTTACCACTTTCACTTCTTTACCTATTTCAGTATGAACGTTGGCAAATAAGTTTTGTGTCATCTTTGGAGCTCATTTATCAACTTTTCTCCCACAAGTATCTTACAGTTCCCCCAGATTCTGCTCTAGACTTAATAACAATACTCATGGCCACTTCTCCCCTTGAATCACATCATGCTCAATGTTTCAAGGATAAAGGCATTATAATACCAGGAGTCCTCACATTAAATACTATTCAAATCCATCATTCCCTGATTGAGGATGTAGATGTAACTTGTTTCATGTGTTTACAAAGCCCTAAAAATCTGGGCAGTTTTAATTTTTAACATATACCTTGATATTTTAATTGTTTTCTTTTTTTTTTTTTTAATGTAAGGGACACTTACTTTGAACAAAGAGTAGCCTATAGCCAGATTTGCCTAGGGAACCAGCCAGTGTGTTGAATTGTGCACCAATAAATCAACTGACTAACTATATGACCTTGGTTATGGTAATGAGGAAAGCCCTTCAGCAAAGACATCCTTTCCTCCCCAGACTCTAGGTTAAAGTCTATAAAATAAGCACTCCCAGAATCATGGGGTCACCTAACAGGGTAAATTACCAGGTAATTTATTTCACTATTGGTCATAATTGTTTTCCACCCTAAACCAATAGTGGAAGGATAGACAAAAAGTGCCTGAGCAGTCATAGGTGGTCTCATTCACACAAAGAACACCTGCTCTTTATCCAGGGTGGCTTACTGACCTGGGGAAGCACAATGTCACTGCATCAGTTGGATCCAGAGAAGACATCAGATAAGAGATCACATTGTTTTAGAGAAGCAAAAGCCATGGAAGTCCCGAGAAGAAGTAGGTTCTGCTGCTATCAGAGACTATGTCACAGAGAATGTATAGGTGACCACTGTGAGTGTCAATGGCAGGAAGCGTACAGGTAAAATTTCTCCAGTGTTCATCCTTTTGCTCTCAGTCGCTGAACACTAGAGACTTTGTTAAGGTTGGAACACAGATGAATGAAAACGTACATGTGAAGCTATACATGGCTTCAGCCCAGAGTTTGACAGTGGAGCACTGGTCATCCTGAATTTATCCTGAGACTAACACAAGCAAAGGTCAGTCAAATTCAGCATGTTAAACCAGTCTCATGCAATCTGGAAAGAAATGCCATGCTGGACAATGGGAGCAATTAACCTGCCAGGCTTGGACTCAAAGCTGGGACCCTTAGGTGCTGTCAGTCCTGGAGATTATTGAGGCATCTAGTCAACCCCTTGAACGCAGCAGAGTTAGGAGTATCCAGAAGTATATTGGAAGGTGGGACTCACACAGGTCCTGGCACTGATATGGGGCAGCCTGCTGAACACTGTCAGCCCTGACTGGTCCCAGGTAATTAAGAAATAGTTAAAATTTTCAACAAAGGTGCTCCAAAGTACAGTTCTATCTAAGAATTTTGCTGGACATAGAAGAGTTACTAAACATATTAAAACTGTGCTTAAGTGATGTGGCCAAAGGTCAATGAGAGAACAAGTTATACATGTCAGGTCTTTTGACATCTAAGATTCTGATCTTGCCAATAAATTTTCATTCTTCAAACACACAGGACTTGAAAAAATTCTGAAGTTTATTTTGTCAATCTGAAAAATTGGTTTTCACCTATAACATCTTCAGTCAACAGTCATCTATCACAGTTATAGAAAACTCATCACCTACTAATACAACACTTGCTTTCTAAAGAGTGGTTCAAAGAATGTGTTATTAACAATATGTGTTCCCATGGCTCTTCAGTACAATTTTCTTCCAATATCTGATACCAATAATAAGTCTTTTTGCAATCTCCCCTTTCCTAGGTTGAAAATATCCTGTTTCCTTTGTGCTGTATGATATAATTTTGAGCTTGCTCAGCATTCTGATTTTTCTACTTTGCCAGCACTCCTTTCAACACCTAAACTTTTCATTTTCAAAGCTATTTATCAGGATTCTCCAATAATGCAGTTTTTCTCATTTCATTAGTTACCATATTTGACTAAAAGTAAACTTTAAAACATTTGAATTTATTTAGTGTTTAATTCCTCTAGTATATTATCATTGTTGTCTCAATGGAATATCAGTAATGCAAAGCTATATCTCCTAGGCATATTGTACAAAGAAACTTATGAAGAAGACAAAATATAAGTTTGCTCTAAGTCTAAAAGAAATACTTACTCAACATTACATAAGAACTATGGAAACAAATCAAATGAGCATAAAATGACACTGACAGAAGAAAAGGAAAAACTCATACTCACATAATGTCCTGCTTATATCATGAAAAAGGCTTTGGGACTGGCACTCATATAAGCAAGTTATATAAAAAATATTTTAAGGTTAAAAAAACCCTCAATTTTGTCAAGCAATGCCTGAAACAATTATAAAATAAGCACATATGGCTTTGCTTAAGTCATTTTCTTTCTAACAGCTGTGCATTAAATCCTGAGAGTTCACACGAGGCAAATATGTTTTAATACTGAAATCAGACTCAATATAGCCACGTTTCTCTCTGGAGGTCATGCAAAAGTGGGTTGAAAGTTACCGGCTTCATGAAGCTACTTCCCTGCTACTCTTTTCACCAATGAGTCCTTACTTGGCGTGTCCTTAGTCATTTCAAAGTAAGGTAAAAAGGGAAGAATGGTTCACTATGGTAACCGACTGTGACAATGCCAACCAGCCATGGCAATCCAAGAGATCTTAGACATTAACAAAAAGTTAAATGGTCCATACCAAGTTCGTAAAATGAGTTACAAAGTTTCCCATTCATATTGGACTCTACTAGAAGCCCTGATTTACTGAAATGTTTTGAGCTTATCAAGAAAGAATTGTTTGGTTTGCAGTAGTTGGTCATCACCATCTTGCCTAGTTTCTGTAGTTGCATGTATGTGACTGCAGTTAAATGACCACAATTATAGGCCTTTGAGTCAGACTGTCTGGGTTCAGAGTCTATTTTTACATAATAGCTCTTATAACTTGGGGCAAGTCACATAAACATGTTAGATCTAACCAATAATAGTAATTTGCAATGTATTTTACAGTTCAGGAGATGTGTTTATCTCTGATACCTTATTTATCCTCATGATAACTGTTACCTTATTTGTCTCAGAATAATATGGTAGTAATTTTTTTTCTACATTAAATCTAGATTTATTGACCATCTACTTTGTGTCAGGATATAAGGCTGACTGAAGCTACAATACGTTGGCCACCTGATGTGAAGAACTTACTTACTCGAAAAGACCCTGATGCTGGGAAAGATTGAAGGCAGGAGGAGAAGGGGATGACAGAGGATGAGATGGTTGGATGGCATCACCGACTCCATGGGCATAAGTTTGAGCAAGTTCTGGGAGTTGGTGATTGACAGGGAAGCCTAGCGTGCTGTGGTTCATGGGGTCACAAAGAGTTGGACATGACTGAGTGACTGAACTGAACTGATGACTGAGAAACACTTTCTTCTATGTGAAAAATAACAGTAATTACACACTTTTTATAATATCTGAACTGAATTGATAATGCATTGAAAAAGATAGACAAGGCCTGGGCTTTAATAGAAATATCATTTTGCTAGGGATAAACAGACAACAGCATGCAAACAAAGTGTAACCAAAAGATAATTTCAGATAATGATTGTTAAGAAGACAGTAAGGTTGGGGGCTGAGTCAGGTTTACACAGGGTAACCAGTGAAAACTTCCTATGGAAAGGAGTTATTTAAGATGAGAACCTGAATGGAAAGAAGTCAAGCAGAAGATCTGGGTGGGTAGGTTTAAGGGGATCTTCCCAGATAAATGCCCTAAAAATATAAAGTACTAAAGAGGTTTCAGAACAGATAAGTCACCCAAATAAACCTGTGTAGTTTTTCTTTTATTAACTAATCCTTAACAAAGCTATTTTTTAAAGTAGGTTGAAGAGTAGTGAGGACAAGGAGAGAGAAGGAGGGTGTCAGGGAGGTAGCCAGGGTCAGGACCCTTCTGCAAATGTGCAGGGTCATAATCTAGAAAAGACATTTCCAAGGTCATTCAAAAGCCAGGACGAGAGTTTAGGTTTCCTCAGTCCAAATATATCACTCCTTAGACATAGAACTATTTAGAACCTAAAGTAACACATTTAGCAAATGGTGAGATTAATATAGGAATGCAGGTTCTGTGATAGACATTTTGATGTAAGTTACCTTAAGTGGGAGGATGGGAGACTACAAATACATATTCATTAGACATCACTCGCTCAAGCTCCTCATTCAAATATCCTTCTTAAATATTTAAGAATATCTAGGGTTAGAAGTTTATGGTATAAAATTTGTTGTAGAAAAGCTCGGGGTACAGCCAGTGCATGATTAACACAAAAGTTAATTAGGCAACGCTCTTACTACCAGAAGGCTTATGTTTATTTCTGTCGACAATAAAAATGATTGACTAGGGGTCTTATTTTTCAAGCATGAACAGATAGTTTAAAGATGGTTCTGAGTGTTAATGTTATATGGATCAGATTATTTGTAGTGTGTGTATGTGCTGGGTGGAGGGTTAGGAAGTGTACACAATAGTGACATGGTTTATCTTGTAGTGAGTAGCTGAAATTGATTTGGATCGACCACTTAAAAGGATATTTGTCAAGTTTGTCATTGTCTTTTTTAGAATTAGATGCAAACTGTAAGACAAACACAAGAGCATTCTGCTGCTTTCACCATTTTTTGATGTAATGATTATAGTTATAGACCCTGAAGTCTATAAGACTGCATGGGTTCAAATTCTACTCCTTCTGTGCAAGAGTAGCATAGTAGTAGTAGCAGAGAAAGTCGCTCAGTCATGTCTGACCCTTTTGTGACTTCATGGACTGTAGCCCACCAGGTTCCTCTGCCCATGGAATTCTCCAGGCAAGAGTACTGGAGTAGGAAGCCATTCCCTCCCAACCCAGGGGTTGAACCATGGTCTTGTGCATTGCAGGCAGGTTCTTTACTGTCTGACCCACCAAGGAAGCCTATAAGAACAGCAAAACTTTGGACCAAGTACCAAACTTCCAAGTACTTTGGTTTCCTCACCTTTAGTTGAAAATAACAATACAGGTACTTTATTGCAATATTTACATATAAATAATAATTATATACATGTAAATATAGTAAAATATATTAAATAGTACTTGATATATAATAATTGATTCAATCTAGAAATATAATTATCATAATTATCATTGTTATTGTATTTTAGGTATTTTACCAACATTGTATTGTACTTTCTAGTATTCATAATATTAGCTCATAATAATTATTTATCATTATAGTGAATTTTATGGGAACTGTGTCAACTTTCAGACAAGTCCTGTGATTTTTTGTTCCACTTAAACATTATTTCTCTGAATCCTGGTTTACTTTCTGTGTTATTTAAAGTAGCAGAACAAATGGAAGCTACTTTCACCAGTTTGACACTTGATATCAGCTATGGCTCCTGAAGTTTTTTCCATCGTCCACAAAATATATTTATATATACTATATCTATTAAAGTAGAAGCATCAGGTATTTTTGCTTATTTTAATTTAAACAAAATTTCATTGCGAACTATGTGCAAAACACTGTTTTGGCTTTGAATCACAGAAATAATTTGTATAAAGTTCCTTTGCTTTATAAAAACTCTAATTTTCCCCCTCCATTTCTGATAATTACATTTTTCTGTGACTCTCTCTTAGTCTATCTGAAAATTAACAAAAGGAAAAACAAAGAATTCATAAATCAACCTGGTTAGGAATTAGTCCAGCAGCCACTGGAATAGTAGAGAAGATGGTAAAAATAGCTTAAAAGTTGCTTTGAGAGGCAAGTTATTCGTTTCTCTTTAAACACAGTTATGGTATCTCTTCTCTTTTGATTTATGTAGCAAATATGACTTCCACTAATTTTATAAAGGCAAAATATATGCCAAATGTTTGACCGTCTATATCACTTTATATTGTTGCAAAAATTAAATAAGCTCTTCCCATTGTGCAAAACTGAGGACATCACGATCTAGAGATTTTAGTGACTCATCTAAATTCATTGCGTGCGGGGGCAAGGCTAGTCAGAAAGCCTATCTTTCTTTTTCTTCTTTAGAGGTACCATTGATTGCCACATTGTCTTAGTTTCTGATGTAAAGCAAACTGATTCAATTTTACAATAAGGCCCCGACATACAAATGAGTTCCATTCTAAGAGCAGTTCATAAGTCCAACAAAGTTAGCCCAGGTACCTAACTAACACAATCAGTTGAATAGGTTTATAATAATTTTCACACAAATAATACATAAAATCAAACATAAAAAATAAAGAAAACATTTTTAATCTCACAGTAAGTGCCTTGAAAGTTTAGCAGTTCAGTACAACAGCAGGCATATAGGGGCTGACATGCACACTCATATCTTTGAAAGTTCACAACTGCAAGATTTGTATATAGGGGACATACTTTACACATACACATATTCTTTTCCATTATACTTTATCATGGGAATTGAATATTCTATACACAGGACCTTGTTGTATATCTATTTTACATATAGTAGTTTTTATCTGCTAATCCCAGACTCCTAATTTATTCCTCCTCAGACTCTCTTCCCTCTTTGCTAACCATGTTTGTTTTCTATACCTGTGAGTCTGTTTCTGTTTTGTAAGTAACTTCATTTGTTTCATATTTTAGATTCTATGTATAAGTGATATCACATGATATTTGTCTTTCTCTATCTGACTCATTTCACTTAGTATGAAAATCTCTAGGTCCATCCATGTTACTGGAAATGGCATTATATCATTTTTTTAGTGGTGAGTAGTATTCTACTGTGGAGAAGGCAATAGCACCCCACTTCAGTACTCTTGCCTGGAAAATCCCATGGATGGAGGAGCCTGGTAGGCTGTAGTCCATGGGGTCACTAAGAGTCGGACACAACTGAGTGACTTCACTTTCACTTTTCACTTTCATGCATTGGAGAAGGAAATGGTAACCCACTCCAGTGTTCTTGCCTGGAGAATCCCAGGGATGGTGGAGCCTGGTGGGCTGCCGTCTATGGGGTTGCACAGAGTTGGACACGACTGAATTGACTTAGCAGCAGCAGGATTCTACTGTATGTATGTACCACATCTTCTTTATCCATTCATCTGATAATGAACACTTAGGTTGCTTCCAGGTCTTGGCTACTGTAAATAGTGCTGTTATGAACTTTGGGGTACATGTGTCTTTTCAAATTGGAGTTTTAATCTTTTCCAGTACATATGCCCAGCAGCAGGTTTGCTGGATAATATGGCAATTCTATTTTCAGTTTTTTAAGGAACCTCTACACTGTTCTCCATAGTGGCTATCCCATCAGGGGTGCAGAAAGGTGCCCTTTTCTCTACACCCTCTCCAGCTTTAATTTTAATCATGGCCATTCTGATCAGTGTGAAGTGATACCTCATTGCAGCTTTTATTTGAAAGAAATCCTGTCTTGATTTCAATACCATTACCTTTCCTATAAGTTTATGTCTCCTTTATGAAACATCAATCTATATATTTCCCAGTATCTTCTCCCTTGATGCAACATTTAATTCAATATGTATTATGAAGACTGAGAATAAATCCATGAAAATTTTAGATTCCATAGTATAATAAACTCCTAAAGAGCAATGAATATGTCTTATCTATGTCACTTAGCACACTCCTGATGAATGACACCAATAATGAACCAATAAATAGGAAAGAAGAGCTGAGTTTACAAGGAATCTACTCCTTGATGGTGAAGGACATATCATTTTAACATACTTTAAAGGACTTTATTTGATTTTGTAAGGCATATGGAACACACAGAGCTTCCCTGGTGGTTCAGCAGCAAAGAATCCACCTGCAATACGGGAGATGTGGGTTTGATCCCTGTGTCTGGAAGATCCCCTGGAGAAGAAAATGGTAACTCACCCCGCTATTCTTGCCTGGGAAATCCCAGGGACAGAGGAGCCTGGTGGGCTACAGTCCATGGGGCCACAAAAGAATTGGACACAACTTAGTGACTAAACAACAACAAAGAACACATAGCCTTTGCTTGGTGTATTTGTGGAAATTTTATAGGAGAAAATTTTATCAAAACCTTTTGATATCATGACATGAGAGAAAAAAAACAACATAGAATTCTATGATTGTCTCAAATATTTTAAATAACTTGAACTTGATTGCAAATTTCTCATGTATGATGAGCAGAATGTGTAACAAATGGTATAGCAGGAATCATCAGCAAGACTAGCAAACACAGATTGAATCTTGGCATAGTGAAATCTCTTCTCCTTAGTAAGTAATGAATTTGTACCAGACAAGTAAATGCATAGAGGTTAAATGTGAAAATACAGTGACAGTTATCTTTACATGAAAATTCATCTAATAATGACAAATAGATGCATTTTCTCTTTCTACATCCTATTGGTTTTCAGCTAGTAATAAAACCCAACACTAGAAAATTATCAGCATGGGCTTGACCCTTACAAAGAAGATGAACTGCTTTGTGACACTTGGTTTCTTTGTTGGGCCAATGCCATTTCTGAGCTGTTTGAATTCAATAGGCAAAAAGATGCATAGATGACTGACAGCTCACCCTGGCTTTCCCGATATAGCAGGGAGTCTGTAATATGTAAAAGCTACCCTTGATAAATATAAATATAGCCTTCAATGAGAACACTGACAAATTCACTCCGTCATTTAACGAAAAGCTACTGAGTGAGATGGTATTTCCAGGAATGGTGCAAATGACGCACAGTGGGGATGAAAAACACAAAGGTCCAGGACAGACATTTTCTATCTAAAAATGGAAAGCTTCACATTTGTAGAGCTGTTAGACTAGCTGTTAGATGAGTTCCTCTCAGATGTAATGCAACCCTGTTTTTAGCAAGATCCTGAAAGTATTCATTCAAAAACACCAATCAAGTACACTGCTTAAAAATCAGATACTTAAAAAACGCAGTTCTCCCTTTGATAAAGTGAAAAAAGTTCCATTCATCTTTAGCTATTGTGAAGATCATATAGACGTAACATGGCACCAGTATTTTTCACTGAAACACTTTGATAACTTGGCTTTGGGAAAAGAAATATGAATGCTCATAATCATATGGGGAGGAATGCTAGGAATTTTAGGAGCAGAATTTAAAAGCACACCTTCTTCTTGCAAACAACAAATGAAGGTCCAAGAGTCTAGATGCAATGACCCATGTCATAAACAGAGAGGATACCAGTGTTGTCTAAACTAAAGCTCATTTAAATATTGATTTGGGGGGGTTTCTTTTAGCACTTCAATAAATTATTTTGCAATGTGGATCATTTAACAAAGGTTGAAAACTGGCTATGGGCTTAGTCCCTACTCTGGTCATAAGATTTGCGAGGCTCCCCTCGCAGGCTGTCAGAAAAGGCAAGAGCCATCTTCTGGTGTTCCAGACTATTCTAAGGTAGTTGATATAGCCTGAAACCACTGTTTTGCAAATAAGTGTGGTTTTCAAGAAAGATAGTGGCCCAAAGATACATGGCTCCTCACAAACTTTTCACTGTTGCTAGAACACCATTTTTAAATGACTGTATGAAGAACATATGAAGAAATAGTATTTCTATTTACCCAGTGGAAAGCTCTTTGAAGTAAAAGCCTCCATGGAGCTTATCTAAAACCATTATGAGTTTCAAAGACTGATTTAAGAACTTCTGTTTTCCAGAGAATAAACACAACATGAACAAATAGAGCAACAGAAATCACAACTCTATCCTACATCAAACAAATATATCATACCAGTTCTCTGACTTACTAAAAACAAGTGGACCTCACAGGAACCTGGATTTAGAAAGATTTTCTTTGTAGTTTTACAAGAAGTGCTTTCCTACTGATAATCAGATTTAAGGGAAAAGTGCTGCTGGGAAGCTGAGCTCAAGATTAAGTGGATCCGGATCAAATAAACATTTCAAAATGATTTCTTTCTGTTCTATTTGATCTTTTCCCTGAAAAGATTGGATTTAAGAACAAGAATATTGCAAATATTCTATTTTTAAGAAACAGGTAGACAAGAGATAATCCCAGGGTTTGTAACATCTGTTTACTTCCAAACACACACACATGGATACACACACAGTGAAAGAATGCTCTGACCCTAATTTTCACTATGCTTCATCAGATATATTATCAGGGCTATGATTTTTTTCCTTTATAAACTTAGACTCCTGGAAATATTTTTTATATTTATATCTTTCACAAACATTTCAGAAAACCATTAGCATTGCTCCTACTTTTGCAGAAATAAGCAAGGGTGCAGATTTTAGATGATAATTTAAAATTGTTTATTATGCTGTCATCATTAAATGAAAATTATAAAACCTCTAAAGGTAATGATGGCATTTGTACTTTAGAAGCAAATTAAATCAATAAACAAAATGATTTTAAACAATTTTGGAGGAAATATGAGAAACTTGAACATTTATAAAATATATTATTTTACTCTTGTCTACAACTTACAGACATTTTGCAAGAGATGCATTTCTCCATTTAACAAAAGATAACCACAATAACCTGTGACACTGAATCCAGACACAAAACACAATTGGCAACCTTCCTGAGTGAATGTGCTGATAAGACTATAGTTGACGTGTCAACTTAAGGCTTTTCAGATCATTAAAAAAAAAAAAAAAACAGTCAATACATATAACTTAGCAGATCAAAGAACTTGAAAAGTGAAAGTCACTCAGTCATGTCCAACTCTTCGCGAACCTCTGGACTGTATAGTCCATGGCATTCTCCAGGCCAGAATACTGGAGTGAGTAGCCTTTCCCTTCTCCAGGGGATCTCCCCAACCCAGGGATCAAACCCAAGTCTCCCACATTGCAGGTGGATTCTCTTGAAGAAATATTTTAAAAATGCTTTTGAAATTAAGGAGTACTTGAATGTGTGCTAAGTAGCTTCTGTTGTGTCCAGCTCTTTGCAGCCCTATGGCCTGTAGCTGCCAGGCTCCTCTGTTCATGGGATCCTCCATGCAAGAATACTGGAGTGAGTCCCCATGCCCTCCTCCAGGGGGTCTTCCCAACCCAGGGATGGAGCCTGCACCTCATGTCTCTTGTATTGTCAGGTGGGTTCTTTACCACTAGCACCACCAGGGAAGCACTGAAATTGAGGAGAGGACATTTTAAAATTCATTTGACATATTTATTACATTTTGTAGAACTTTATATTTAAAATGAAGAGTTTTGCTTGTTTGCTTGTTGAGCTTCTCTGTGGAAATGGGTTTAACTTCCCTTCTGTAAAACTGGATTTGTTTCATATACATCAGTATCCCATTATGTATTGTAATATCCTACAGCATTCACTGTACAATCTGTCCTGATGAACCATCTTGGTCAAGGTAGCTGTGTATAATTGGAAGTGGAGAATCAAATAAAAGTAGTGCTTTCTTTCTGGGATTTTTCTTTTGGCTGCTAGAAAAATAGTCTCAAGCCAACTGTCAATTATAGAGGAAGCTAGGTCAGCTCTCTTGACACCTTTTACCTCAAGGCTCATAGTGCAGACCACAGTACAGCACAACCATGATGCTAATAAGCTAAGTAAGGCGGAAGGGAAACCCTGTATGTTTACATACTCCTGTTCAGAAGAAACATCTGCATTGGTATTTGAGGCACATATCTATATCAGGCATATATCTATAACAGGCATATATCTATATCATCTATATCTATATCTGTAAGTATATCAATTATGGCTTCCCCGGTGGGCTCAGTGGTAAAGAATCTGTCTGCAGGAAACACAGAAGAGGAAGGTTTGATCCATAGGTTGGGAAGATTCCCTGGAGGAGCAAATGGCAACCTACTCCAGTGTTTTTAACTGTAAAATCCCATGGACAAAAGAGCCTGGTGGGCTACAGCCTGTTCATGGGGTTGCAAAGCACACACACATCTCAACTCTATCTATAACATTTTTAACTGTTACTTGGATTTCTGCAGCATTATCTCCTGTTCATGTCTTTCCCACAGAGATGTCATATGGACACTTTTTGGGATCAAGTAGGGGCAAATAAAGGTCAAATCAAACAAAGGCATCTCTTGCTTAATATCAGTAAACTGCTCATAACAATCAAGCATTCTTCCAAAAAATGCAAACTTGGAGCTTGCTGTGCTGTCTTGTTCAGTCGTGTCTGACCCTTTGCGACCCTTTGGACTGTAGCCCATCAGACTCCTCTGTCCATGGGGATGCTCCAGACAAGACTACTGGAGTGGGTTGCCATGCCCTCTTTCAGGGGCTCTTCCCAACCCAGGAATCAAACCCAGGTCTCCAGCATTGCAGGTGGATTCTTTACTGTCTAGGTCACCAGGCAAGGTCATTTCCATTATATTAAAGGAAAAAATTATACTACATTGTATTACTGCTTCAAATCTCCATCTAATTTCCTAAAATATAACCAAATAAACTGCCTACAATTTTTCATTAAGAGGCAAAATGATTAACACATCACTTCCTGATCACTAAACAGTACGGTTAAAAAAGATTCATTTTTTTGTTATAACAAGCAGACATGTCCTACATTTACAATTCAACATGGGAAAAAACTACACAGTAACAAATATATCTGATAGAATAACATCAGGAAAGTTTGCAATAATACAAGGTAATCTACTTATCTACTTCTTTCACTTCATGAAAGATGGAAATCTAATCAAGGAGGAGGTTGAAGCGGTTTTTTGTTTTGTTTTGTTCTGTTCTGTATTGTTTTGCAAGTCATTCATGCTGTTCCATGTATAGATTCCTTTTTATTTGTTCCTATCAATTGCTGAATATAATGACATTTTATGATTATATCAGTCTTCTACTCATTCTTTAGCTGATAGACATAGGAAAGTTCCCAGGTTTTTGCCATAATGGATAGAATATGACCAATATTTTGTACATGTCATTTACACATCATATCTTTTAAGTAAATACCAGAAATGGAAATGGTAGATAAGATAAAGATGTGTGTTTAACTGTGTAAGAGAATACAAACATTTTCCCACAGAGGCTGTACTTTTATACATCCCTTCCAGCAATACATGAGATACAATTATTTTCCCTTTCCTCCCCAACATTTGACTGGTTAGTCTTTTAGAAGTGCAGCACTGTTTATAATAGCCAGGACATGGAAACAACCTAGATGTCCATCAGCAGATGAATGGATAAGAAAGCTGTGGTACATATACACAAAGGAGTATTACTCAGGCATTAAAAAGAATACATTTGAATCAGTTCTAATGAGATGGATGAAACTGGAGCCTAGAAAAACACCAATATAGTATACTGACATATATATGGAATTTAGAAAGATAGTAATGATGACC
>SJYV01042949.1:56824-116877 GCA_006410875.1 Neotragus pygmaeus | reverse complement strand
TGCTGCTGCTGCTGCTGCTGCTAAGTTGCTTCAGTCGTGTCCAACTCTGTGCGACCCCATAGACGGCAGCCAACCAGGCTCCCCCGTCCCCGGGATTCTCCAGGCAAGAACACTGGAGTGGGTTGCCATTTCCTTCTCCAAAGCATGAAAGTGAAAAGTGAAAGGGAAGTCGCTCAGTCGTGTCTGACTCCTAGCAACCCCATGGACTGCAGCCTACCAGGCTCCTCCGCCCATGGGACTTTCCAGGCAAGAGTACTGGAGTGGGGTGCCATTGCCTTCTCCTCTGAGTGTTCTTACCTTGTCCTAAAGATCCCGGACGAGCCCCCAGGAAGATAGCTTACAGTGAACAATGTCGGATTCGTGATCTCCGAAGAAGATTTAGCTTTGGGACCAGGGACCAGTCTTGATCAAACAAGAGCTTTTGTGTAGCAGAGTTTTATTAAAGTATAAAAGGGACAGAGAAAACTTCTGATGTAGACATCAGAAGGGGAACGGAGAGTGCCCACCCTTTGCCTCATTTTTGTGCATTAGTTTGGCCTGTCTTCACACTAATTATTTCTTCAGTAGTAGTCATTATCCTGCCATATCTTCCAAAGTTTTAGATTTAGGTTATTCTATATTTTTCAGATCTAAAATTTCTATGGTTTCTGTTTTACAGTTTACATGTCCATATTTGTTAACTCATTTTGCCATATTTTCCTATAATAATTTGAACATATTAATAATAATTATCATAAAGTTGTTTTCTACATCTAATATCCATGTCATTTCTGAGTTGGTTTTGTTGAATAAATTTTGCTAAAACATAGGTTCTAGATTCTTGTTTCTCTGTATAATTTGTATTGTTTCAGTATCCACTACATATGGTATAGATAGGAATAGTGCTGATTGGATAACAATATTATATGTTTTCCTTTGAGAACAGAAGTTCTTTCTTAAGTCTCCCAGGTAAGGTGAAAAATATTAGTGAATTGACCTGTGATTGCATTTTAGTTTAATTCTAGATAATTCAAACCTAAGATTTCTATCTGCAGTTGTCAGTCACTACTGTTGGGTCTGCTCAGGGATTATTCAACTTAAAAAGTATTTGAGCATGGAGTCAAGATGGTATTAGGACAGAGTACTGTAATATTCAGATATTTTAGGCATCACTTTGCCAGCAAATTTTCAACATCCATTGGATCACTGAAAAAGCAAGAGAGTTCCAACAAAACATCTACTTCTGTTTTACTGACAATGCCAAAGTCTTTGACTGTTTGGATCACAACAAAAATGTGGAAAATTCTGAAAGAGATGGGAATACCAGACCACCTGATTTGCCTCCTGAGAAATCTGTATGCAGGTCAAGAAACAATAGTTAGAACTGGACATGGACATGGAACAATAGACTGGTTCCAAATCAGGAAAGGAGTATGTCAAGGTTGCATATTGTTACCCTGCTTATTTAACTTATATGCAGAGTACATCAAGCAAAATGCTAGGCTGGATGAAGCACAAGCTGGAATCAATATTCCCCAGCAGAAATATCAATAACCTCAGATATGCAGATGACATCACACTTATGGCAGGAAGCAAAGAAGAACTAAAGAGCCTTTTGATGAAACTGAAAGAGGAGAGTGAAAATCTGGCTTAAAACTCAACATTCAAAAAACCAAGATCATGACATCCAGTCCCATCACTTCATGGCAAATAGATGGGGACACAGTGAAAACAGTCACAGAATTTATTTTCTTGGGCTCCAAAATCACTGCAGATGGCGACTGCAGCCATAAAATTGAAAGACACTTGCTCCTTCAAATAAAAGCTATGTCAACCTAGACAGCATATTAAAAAGCAGAGACACTACTTTGCCAACAAAGGTCCATCTAGTCAAAGCTATGGTTTTTCCAGTAGTCATGTATGGGTGTGAGAGTTCGACTATAAAGAAAGCTGAGTGCTGAAGAATTGATGCTTTTGAACTGTGGTTTTGAAGACTCTTGAGAGTCCCTTGCACTATAAGGAGATCCAACCAGTCAATTCTAAAGGAAATGAGTCCTGAACATTCATTGGAAGGACTGATGCTGAAGCTGAAACATTTGGCCTCCTGATGCAAAGAACTGACTCATTGGAAAAGACCTCAATGCTGGGAAATATTGAAGGTGAGAGGAGAAGAGGATGACAGAGGATAAGATGGTTAGATGGCAATACAGACTTGATGGACACAAGTTTGAGCAAGCTTCAAGAGTTGGTAGTGGACAGGTAAGCCTGGCATACTGCAGTCCATGGGGTTGCAAAGAGTCAGACATGACTGAGTGACTGAACTGAACTGAGGCATCACTTCCTTTTATTTTATATAATTAAGGGATTATGTGGGGCAAGGATGATTGATATGTTAAATAAATTATTGTCTCCTTTGGAGACATCAATTCATAACTATGAATCGACTCCAGTTGTTCCTGAATTAAATAATAATTCAGCTCTTACTTCTTCCCCCAAGACCTTCTCAGATCCAGTGTGTGCCCTCCTGAGGCCGGCACAGCTCATGGTTCAGCTATAAAACAGTCCTTTCTTAGAAACTAGTGTTAAGAAAATGGGGAGAATTAAGGGTCACATATCTGTAAACCTTGGGCAGAAAACTCAGCAGATAATTATTCAATTAACAGTAGGGAAATAATAGTAAAGAAACAAGTGATCAACAAAAGAAAATTTTCACGAGACAATATATTACGATAAAGTACTTGTATCTTTCTGGTCCTGATATAGTAAATAAAGAAAATATGATGTTTCAAAAGATAAGAGAAATTTGAAAGAATAAAGCTCTCAGATATGAAAGAGGAGATCTGATTTGCAGCAGGGGTGAATGGATTGGAATCAATAGGAGAGGTACCATGTTTTCCACTGGAAAGGAAGGATGAGTGGTAATGTAACTACATAGGTAAGTTTCTATCTCCAGATTCATCTATTTTATTACTAAAGTATCATCAGGTAGCAGCAATGGGAAAAAGAATGTGTTTTTTTGTTTGAGAAAGTTTGAAAGAGTCACTTTGGAAAATAAGAAAGCAAATACATTAAGGAAAAATGAGGTCAGCATAAATAATGAGTAATTATCTCTACAAATTCTCTCCTTCTTAAAAGAAAGAAGAATTATCAAAATCATCTTTTATGAACTTTGTAAATTAAACAAAAGCTTCCAACACTAGAAAATGATTATTCAAGAAAAATGGTTGCATTTTGATATTTCTAGATAAAAGAAATCTAAGTGAATTAACAACCAAATGCAAGGCATGAAGCTTGTAGAGATACTAACCCTAAAATAGCCATCTATAAAATGAGATTTTGGAGACTACTAGGAAATTTTGATATAGATTGAGAATAAATTATATTAAGGATGGATTAATTTAACTAAGGAAAGGATGGTGTCATACTTTGTAGATGTACATGATAAGTTTACGGGTTTAATACCAGCATATCAGCATTTTTCATTAAAATTCTTCAGCAAAATTAACATGAGACAATGTTAACAGTTTATTTTAATTTTAATATATAATGGCTATGTGCATGCCTGCTAAGTTGCTTCAGTCATTTTCAACTCTGTGACCTCATGGACTATAGCCTGCCAATCTTAATTGTCCATAAGTTTTTTCAGGCATGAATACAGCAGTGGTTGCCATGCCCTTCACCAGGGGATCTTCCCAACCCAGGGATTGAATTGACATCTCTTAATGTTTCCTGCATTGGCAGGCAGGTTCTTTACCACTAGTGCCACCAGAGAAGCCCATATAATAGCTATATGTAAGTTTAATTTGCAATTCTCTTCACTTTAAATCTTAAAATACATGGAAACATATTATATGGCATGGGAAAAGCAACTGCAAGCAGCATGCTATACTCAAGACATGAAGTAGCAGTAGGAAGGAGGATTTACAGCACAAAATACGGATCAGAGGCCTTGGATGTAATGTGCATTTGCATTTTGCATATGATGAAAAATATTTGCATTTATACTTTACAGAAATCTGAGACAATGACATGGTAAGTGAATAATTAGTTTGGTAAGTGTCCTGGATAACCTCAATTTGTCCCCTGGAACCACTTTGTATCTTTTTACTCTTGGCTCTTCCCATCAAAGTTGACTTGTATGACCTGTATTGATGGGCTCCCTTGAAAAGACTCTTGAGAGTCCCTTGGACTGCAAGAAGATCAAATCAGTCAATCTAGAAGGAAATCAGTCCTGAATATTCATTAGAAGGACTGATGCTAAAGCTGAAACTCCAATACTTTGGCCACCTGATGTGAAGAACCAATTCATTGGAAATGACCCTGATGCTGGGAAAGTTTGAAGGCAGGAGAAGGGGACGACAGAGGATGAGATGGTTTGATGGCATCACCAACTCAATGGACACGAGTAAAGAGTTGGTGAGGACAGGGAAGCCTGGTGTGATGCAGTTCATGGCATTGCAAAGAGTTGGACACGTCTGAGTGACTGAACTGAATTTGTCCTATGGCTTCTGATTCAACTTCACCAAAACGTAGCAGTGGTAGAAGGTCAAGGGGAGGGATGAAAGATATACTGGAGTATTTAATCAGTTTCCATCCTTAGAAGGAAAGAAGGTAATAGTAGGCAGGCTGTATCCTTCCATCAAATTCTTAGTTGAAGGCCCTAGCTACTGTTCAGCGTCACTTTCCAAATAAAACTCTACCTTGAATTCACTACGCTACTCCTCTGCTATTCTGGTCTGTGGAAGTGATGACACCCTATAGTTACTATAGTTACTATCCTTTGTATCTGAGGCTGTTTTACACTCTGCCCTTATTTTTGTAAATAGTCCTCTAGCTGCTGCTACTGCTGCTAAGTTGCTTCAGTCGTGTCCAACTCTGTGCGACCCCATAGATGGCAGCCCACCAGGCTCCTCTGTCCCTGGGATTCTCCAGGGAAGAACACTGGAGTGGGTTGCCATTTCCTTCTCCAGTGCATGAAAGTGAAAAGTGAAAGGGAAGTCGCTCAGTTGTGCCTGACTCTTAGCGACCCCATGGACTGCAGCCTACCAGGCTCCTTCATCCATGGGATTTTCCAGGCAAGAGTACTGGAGTGGGGTGCCATTGCCTTCTCCAAAAATAGTCCTCTAACTTAGTCCCAAATTACCCAGTTTAACTCTGCATCTATTTACTGCCTAGGTCTGGATAAAAATAGAGCAAGATAAGTTGAAAAATACCACTGCATACTATCACAGTTGACAATAGGCTGAAGAAGGGAAATACTTTTTGTGTGTGTGTGTGTGCAGGGCAAATACTACCTTTTGTCTGCTCAAGTAGTACACAGATTTAATGAGCAAATTTATTTTTGTATGATGAAAAATCTGTCCCTTCTTCATGGTAGGTGAAACTCTACACCAAGGTATACTGCCTGGTGAGCTAAGCACAGGCTTATTTCTTTCAGCCTCCAAATTGTAAAATTTCTGGTATTTACAATTTGTTGTGTGGTAACACCATTCAAAATGGAAGAAAATGATCAAATTTGTTGATCTAGTTCCAATTTTACTATACAATTTATTATACTTTTATGACCACCCACTAAAGGAAGAGAAAAATCAGGGAAGAGTAATATCAAAAAGCCAAAGGAGGTAGCAGTTTCAGAAAGGAAAGAGCCTTTCCAGTTTCAAGCTTGAGATCAGGTAAGGTAAAGACCACTGGATACTCACTTATTTTAGCAACTCTGAAATCACTGGGAATCTTATCAATACTGCTTTCTTTTGATTATAAGGAAATCTAGTCTTGACTGTTTTAAAGAGTGAAAAGTAGTGTTCTCATAAAAAGGGTAAATAATTTTTCTTTCAAAAACTTAAGGAAATGGAAAGAAATTTTATCAGAACGATTGCAGAAAAATCTTGAGGTCAGATCACGGTTTCACACAATCATAAACCAGTAGAAATTCGAAGATCAGTCAGAGATGATAAAGTTCTATGCTTACATTTTACAGAGGGAAGCTAAGCACCTCCTCTAATCCAAGCAAACAATGGGGATTAGTTTGCTTAAGGTCACACACTCTGTCAGGAATTCTGATTCTCAAAGCAATGACCCACCACCGACATTGTATTTTCAAGTCACTGGAATTTTACTTTTTAACTGTTTGCTACTTAAAGTGTGTATTCACATTTATCTTAATTTAAATGTCAATTTGAATGGATCAAAACAATGAATTGTAGATACAATTTTGGAGAAGGCAATGGCAACCCACTCCAGTACTCTTGCCTGGCAAATCCCATGGACGGAGGAGCCTGGTGGGCTGCAGTCCATGGGGTCGTTAGGAGTTGGACACGACTGAGTGACTTCACTTTCACTCTTCACTTTCATTCGTTGGAGAAGGAAATGGCAACCCACTCCAGTGTTCTTGCCTGGAGAATCCCAGGGACAGGGGAGCCTGGTGGGCTGCCACCTCTGGGGTCACACAGAGTCAGACACGACTGAAGCGACTTAGCAGCAGCAGCAGCAGATACAATTTAATACTCTATATATGTTAAATCAAACGAGCACTTGAACTAACTGCAAAATAAACAGTGTTTTATATGGGCTTCCCTGGTGGCTCAGCGGTAAAGAATCTGCCTGCCAGTGCAGAAGACATGGGTCTCCTGCGTCAGGAAGATCCCACTGGAGAAGGAAATAGCAACCAACTCCAGTATTCTTGCGGGGAAATCCATGGACAGAGGAGCCTGGCAGGCTACAGTCCATGCGGTCATCAAAGAGTTAGACATGACTGAGTGGCTAAACAATAACAACCACAACTACAGTAGGAATTTTATGAATTTCTCTTGCTTTCAGGGCAAATGTTTTGTTTACAAATAGGAGCATATAGAATCAATGATGTTCTTTATGAAAATCTTAGTAAATCATTCTACATTTCAAAATTTTTATTTTTCTTAATTGTTTATGGATGGCAACATTTTTATTTTTAACATATTTGACAGACATTGTATAAACCTGAAGTGTTCCATATGTTGATTTGATACATCTATATATTGTAACATGACTGCCAGTATAGCTACTGTCAGCACCTCTGTCACATAACTATCATTTTTTATTTGTTGTGGGAATAACCAAGACTTAATCATTTACCAAGTTTGATGATTATAAAAACAATATTGTTGTTTGTATTCACTCTTTTGTGCATTTAGGGTTTCCCTTGTAGCTCAGTTGGTAACGAATCTGCCTGCAGTGCAGAGACGCGGGTTCAATCCCTGGATTGGGAAGATCCCCTGGAGAAGGAAATGGCAACCCATTCCAGTATCCTTGCCTGGAAAAATCTCATGGACAGAGGAGCCTAATGGGGTGCAGTCCATGGGGTCGCAAAGAGTTGGGCACTACTGAGCGACTAACACTTACTTACACTATTATGCATTAGACCTATAAGATTTGTCTACTAGTTATAAGTCAAATGAAATAAAAGATTCTTAATGTATTTATGTTTCATAAATATAAATGAGCCAGCTAATGGCATGTGTCATAAGATACTCAGCTGGCTATTCCATGAGATCCTAAAAAATAAGAATGTATAGACAATCTTCATCAGAAATGTTGCCTTTTTTTCTTTGATTTTAAAATGGCAGTAAAGCTACCATTTGATTATTATTTTTCTGTTAAGGATTAAATTAATGATACCCATGATAAATTTAAGTGCTGGGATGGTCATAGTTTTGTAAGCTATTTGACCTTCTAAAGTTGCATCATAGCAATCCAACAAATCAAAATATATCCATAACTTAAACACGGGATTTTAAACCCTTAATGAAATGGGAATACAGCAAAATAAAATCTGCTTCTATCTGTTCTGACCCCATGAGTAGGAACTATTTCTGAGAAAAAAATTTGGTAAAACAGTGTAAAACTCCTTTCTGTTTTCACGGCAGAGGGGTTACTTGTCTATACAGAGTGTTACAAAATTCCAAAACTTTATTTTTCAACAGAATTGAGTATAAAAATCTAAATGCATGCTACCATCATTTAACTTCAGTATTTCAAACTCTAAGTGGACAATTATCATTTTAACCAAGTGATTGAATTACAGTTCAGTTTCTATTTAATGGAAATTCTATTAAGCTGTCATCATAGACTCTATATTCTCTTCCATAAAATAACCCAATATCTCTTCTCAATTACTTATTTAAAATTCCAACTAGACAGAAATGTATTAGGATACAACTGAGTACTGGAAAATTGGTGCTTTTTTTTTTTAACCAAAAATCAGATGTTTGAAACAAATGATTAATATTTAAAGTATGAGAAGAACTAAGGCTTTGGAGTTAAACTATACTTTAGGTATATAATTTGCATAATGTACTTTGCCTAACTCCTCATGAATCATTTTTAAATATATTTTAAAATGGGCTGAGTGCACAGCACAATTATGAATACCTGAAACTGTCTCATTGCAAGAAAAAATACATTTTTTCATACTTCACTGACATACAAAACATTATCTCCACAGAGCTATAGAAATTCTTAAGACATGCTAATCTGCAACAGGGAGGGATGTTTTGGCAGGAGCACCATAGTGTGCCACACAAACCTATGTCACGGGCCCTGAGATATTTATTTTCTCACACAACAACTGTTATTACTACCACTTCCTTCTATGTGCCCAGCAGCGTGTTAGGCCCTGGAGTGGAAGAGTGGTCACCATTTGCACCGAGGTTGGTAATGGAGAATGCTATGAGGTGAGCGTAGAAACAGAAAGCAAGGCCACTGGTGGAAAACTAAATACGAGAGCAGGCCAACAGCAAAGAGAAAAATCTCTTGCTCTCTCCTCCCTCCTTACTTCTGCTTCCAGTAAGAGNCGAGGTTGGTAATGGAGAATGCTATGAGGTGAGCGTAGAAACAGAAAGCAAGGCCACTGGTGGAAAACTAAATACGAGAGCAGGCCAACAGCAAAGAGAAAAATCTCTTGCTCTCTCCTCCCTCTTTACTTCTGCTTCCAGTAAGAGCACTATCAGAAATCATTGAAAAGCTTAGCAGGACTCTGTATACAATATGTTACTTTTTACATAAGAAGGTGTGCTTGAACATTTGTTGTTTAGTCTCTAAGTCGTGTCCTACTCTTTTGCAACCCCATGGACTGTAGCCCACCAGGCTCTTCTATCCCTGAGATTCTCCAGGAAAGAACAGTCGAGTGGGTTGCCATTTCTTTCTCCAGAGGATCTTCCCAACCCAGGGATCAAACCTACATTGGCATGTAGATTCTTCACTACTGAGCCAGCTGGGATATATAGATATATTAGTTTGCATTTGCCTTCAAAACACTGGAAGCATAATAACATACTAGCATTATTAGAAAAGAGTTCTTTTTCCTGGAAAATGGGGACAAGATAAGAGTCGAGCTCCTCTGCATAAGCATTCTTTTAAATATGGTTTTGACTCTCGGGCCAAGTAAACTAGCAGCTTGTAAGAACCCATCTATAAAGGAAGCAATTTGGGATCTTAATGAAATGGCAAGTGTGCTAGAAGTTACTTAGAGATAAAATCTATTATTTATATTATAATACACTTTAATATATACCCCAGTGCTGTTCAACTTCTGAGTAATTGCGTCTAGAATGTGATAATAGCTACCATTATACTCAGGACAATCTCTATGCCAAGGCACATAATAAGGTTTTAACTTTAGACGTTCAGCAAGTTTAAGACATGGTTTTAATTAACTCTTATTTTTTAGATGATGAAACCAAGTGGAAGAGGATGCATAAGCTTCCAGTAACTTACTCTGGGTTGCTTGAGTTGCTGGAAATTTAGGCAGCCATTCTCCAAATACAATGAACTGCTTCAAATACTCTGGTAGAAACTGAGGTCTTTTCTCTGAAGAGTATCCCCCAGGACTCTGAGTACATTTCTCAGATAACAGCTGTAAACAGCTGGCTCCCAGCTTCTGACATCTAGGAGTCAAAATCATCTGAATATTCCCCCCTGGACAAGGTTGATTTTTTTTTTTTTAACTCTAATTCCTACCCCACCTCTCCAAAGGAAAAGACAATGGAACTCATGGTGATAAAGGATTCCTCTTCTAGAATATAGATCCAAATTTGAGATAGAGAATGGTGCCCTCACCCCACTGTGCCCCTAAGTTAGATATCTGGAGATGTGGAACGTATGCCTTATTTTATTTTCTTACTGACTGAGACTTAATACATTTTCCACTCTACCTGACCCTTTAATCCATGCTATGTGATGTGAACTTTGGTTCTAATTGAAAGCATAGCAGGTAGGGAATAAGATGGGATCTACCTTGTAGGATATTGACAAGTAGGTTTGTACATCCAGCCGTGTCCAACACCCAATCTGAGCACCAAGGCTTTGATGGTTTACCAACACTATCAGGGATAGGTCCATAACCAAAATATNTAAGATGTGTATAAGAGACAGGCTATGTGATGTGAACTTTGGTTCTAATTGAAAGCATAGCAGGTAGGGAACAAGATGGGATCTACCTTGTAGGATATTGACAAGTAGGTTTGTACACCCAGCCGTGTCCAATACCCAATCTGAGCACTAAGGCTTTGATGGTTTACCAACACTATCAGGGGTGGGTCCATAACCAAAATCTCTGTGCCTGAACCAGGCAGGAAGTGTTAAATGGGTTCTGCAGAGATGAGACTTGCAGTCCATGTGCCTTTTAGACCTCTACCTTTCAAAACAGCACACTATAAATACTTATCACAATAAAACTACAGATATTAGTATAAAATGGTTATAGCACAGTTCATTGAATATCAGGATAGAAGAGGCATGGGCACTTTAAATCCATGTACGTTATAAAAATGAATACAATTTAATAGATACTTTGCAAATGCCACATTCTACCCTTTACAGATGCTATTTAATGGCAAGAGAAAACAACTGCGTTGACCCCTTTTACAGATGAGGAAAGCAAATCTCTTCCAACTAACACTGCTTTTCCCAAGTGACCCATCCATTACTACTTGATAAAACCAAAAACAAATTCATGGTGTTTCAGATTTCAAAGCCCATGTTTTCTTTTTTCTATATTTTCAGGCTGCTACTGCTTTAGAAGAGGAATAAATAAAACAACGGTTATTAAACAGTAAATTTGGAATCAGTCATAAGGCAGAGCAGCCAATGGCAGCTACTCTGAGCATCACTTGCAGAAAAGCTAAACAAAAACTGATTCCATGAAAATAGAGCTTTTATCTCATCAATTCTGAATCTCAGCTGGGAGGCTAATAATCTCCAAAAGGTTCACAGAAGCTCCATGCTGAGAATGCTGCATTTAATGAAGGTTCTGATCAGTTAATGGGAGCCCCAGAGGAAGTCAAACTGCATGGTGCATTCTCTAGAGAAGCAGTCATAATGATATGAGTTATAAATACAGTGTTTCATTCAGGAAAGAGATAAGGAGATACGAAAAATGTCTTCAGAACATTACAGTGGTGTTGTGAGGAAAGGGAAAGAGTTCTGTATGATTCTGCAGCAACCTTTGCTCACCCTGGCTAAGGACTAAAGTCATCTGAGGAGCTTTTTAAAAACTCTCACGCTAAGTTGCTTCAGTCATCTCCAACTCTTTGTGACTGTATGGACTGTAGCCCGCCAGGCTCCTCTGTCCATGGGCTTCTCCAGGCAAGCATACTGGAGTGGGTTGCCATTTCCTCCTCTAGGGCATCTTCCCCACCCAGGAATTGAACCCGCTTCTCTACGTCTCCTGCACGAGCAGGCGTGTTCTTTACTGATAGAGCCACCTGGGAAGCCCCCAAACCTTCACACCTGGGCCCAATTCTAGAGAGAGTGTTTTAAATATTTTGGCGGGGGCGGGCTTTTGAAAGATATTCTGACCTGAAGCTAGGGGTGATAGCCAATGCCCTAGAAAGAAAAGAGACAACTAACAGATATGAGTCATGGTGAGGCAGATTTCACTGATCCCAAGGTTCGCATCAAATTCAAGAGTGATTTTGAGTATCTAAGAGAGGCAAAAGGATAATCATACGAACATGGTACATTCCTTCACAGTTTTTATCCACCAGGTACTTATACATTAGGAGGAAAATATATTAGGAGGAAGTTTAAAACACTGAATACTATATATAATGAGTTGTGCTAATTTGTCCGATGGACATGATAAAATCGAATGAACAAAACCCTAGGCCTATTTAAATAAATTTTAAAGATCACAAGAAAATTAAGCTGGAGTAACCATTTTAGTATAAAGTTTTATTATGAAGCTTAAAATGTAGACTAGTGAAATCAGTCAATCAATACAACAATGCAAAATAAATAAATATATTCAATAAATGGAGGACTTTTGTCATATATGTAAAATAAATGTTGGCATTGATTAAGAAATCAGACTAGACAGCAGTAACAGGCTTTCCCAGAGGAAATCAAATCAGAAGAATCAGTAAGAATCTAATGATAAGTAATAGATGATAGATAGATAGATAGGTATAGACATTTAGAGCCACAGATCTACCTGTAAAAATACATATAGACAGGTAGACACATAGATAGATGATGTAGGTGCATGGATGTATGGACAGAGAAAAAGAGATTTATTTTAAGGAATTTGCTTATGCAGTTGTGGGAATGAGCAAATCTGAAATCTAAAGAACAGGCTAGCAGCTTTTAAAGTTTCAGGCAAAGGCAGAAACTGATGCCTCAGTCTTGAGACAGAATGTCTTCTTGGTGGAAACTCCAGTTTCACTCTTAAGGCCTCTCAACTGAGCAGATGAGGCCTAGCCACACTATCAAGGATAATCCCCTATATTTAAAGTTGATCTAATATGGATGTTAACCACATTTACAAACTATTTTTACAATAACACCAAGATTAGTGTTTGATTGACTAGTGAACTTTATAACCTAACAAGTTGACACATAAAATGAACCATCATAGAAACTGGTAACTGTTTTTCCAACTCTAGGATTTTATGACTCCAGTGGGAAAGACAAGTAGAAAACAAAATAAAACTTATTATTCTCACTTGTAAGCCAGCTGTCCAGAGGTAGAATATGCAGCTGCCACTATGTTCTAAATGGCTGTCATTCTTTCCCATTATTGCCATGCATCTCACTTAGTCTCATTAGATGGAGATAGAAAAGTGCCAGAAAGGTCTATGCAAACTCTATCCTATCCATATCGTTGTATCTCTCCACTTACAATGTTGACAATGTAGATAGGTGTAAGGAAAAATAGTCACCATTAAAAATAAAAAGCTATTACTAGTGTTCTGAATAACAGGAAAAAAACTGACAGGTGTGTATTTGGATTTGGCTTTGGGCATAATTATGAGATAAGCTTTTATATAATTTTCTTGTTTAAAATTTATTTTTAATTGAAGGATAATTGCTTTACAATGTTGTATTGTTGCCATATAACAATGTGAATCAGCCATAAGTGTACATATATCCCCTTCCTCTTGACCCTCTCTCCCACCTCCTTTATCTCCTAGGTTGTCACAAAGCACCACGCTGAGCTCCCCACTTTAGTGTTATTCAGCAACTTCCCATTAGCTACCTATTTTACATATGATAATATATCTGTTTCAATGCTACTCTCTCAATTTGCCCCACCCTGTCCTTCCTCCCCTGTGTCTACAATTCTATGCCCTATGTCTGTGTCTCCATTCCTTCCCTTCAAATATTGGCTCTTCAGTACCATTTTTCTAGATTCTATATACATATATTAATATATGATAATTGATATCATACATTTAATTAATATATGATATCTGTTTTTTCCCTTTCTGACTTACTTCACTCTGTAAAACAGGCTCTAGGTTCATCCATCTCAGTTGAACTGACTCGAATCCACTCCTTTCTATGGCTGAGTAATATTTCATTGTATGTATGTAACCCAATTTAATTATCCATTTCTGATGATGGGCATCTAGGCTGCTTCCACATACTAGCTATTATAAATAGTGCTGGAATGAATATTGGGGTACATGTATCTTTTTGAATTATGCATTTCTCAGGGTATATGTCCATTCATGGGGTTACTGAGTCATAAGATAGTTTTATCCCTAGTTTTTAAAGGAATCTTCATTCTGTTCTTCACAGTGGCTCTATCAATTTTCATTCCCACCAACAGTGCAAGGGGGTTTCTTTTTCTACACATCCTCTCCAGTATTTATTGTTTGTAGATATTTTGATGATGACCATTCTGCCTCATGGTAGTTTTGATTTGCATTTCTCTAACAATGAGGGATGCTGAGCATCCAAGAAGACACAGCAATTGTAAATATTTATGCACCAACATAGGGGCATCTCAGTATGCAAGGCAAACACTAACAGACATAAAAGGGGAAATCAACAGTAACATAATAATAGTGGGAGAATTTAACATCCCACTTTCACCAATGGACAGATCATCCAGACAGAAAATTAATAAGGAAACACAGGTTTTAAACAACACATTGGACCAGTTGTAGTTAACTGATATCTACAGGGCATTTCATCCAAAAACAATAGATTTCATTTTTTTCCCAAGTGCACATGGAATATTCTCCAGGATAGATCACATCTTAGGGCACAAATTAAGCCTAGTTAAATTTTAAAAAGCTGAAATCAGTTCAAGCATCTTCTCTGACCACAATGCTATATAATTTTCTAATTCATGGCATTTTAAAGATGGTTGGGTTAGAACATGTTGAACGTGTTAAATAGCCAACAAACTAGGTACAGTGTATCAATGAATAATAGGCCACGTTTCCATACATGAAAAGTCAGGGAGCCCTTTTCTCACATTTGTACTCTTTAAAAATTTGACTACAATTATGAAAAACTCAAAAAGTGACACTATTTATATAAACATAGCTGAGTTTGAAAAGAAATGATGCAAATACAAAACTCCGAGGAGAGAAGCAAGAAGAGGCAATTTGTAATAGAATGATCCAGGTCTGGGGCAAGTCTCCGAGCATCNTGAAAAACTCAAAAAGTGACACTATTTATATAAACATAGCTGAGTTTGAAAAGAAATGATGCAAATACAAAACTCCGAGGAGAGAAGCAAGAAGAGGCAATTTGTAAGAGAATGATCCAGGTCTGGGGCAAGTCTCCGAGCATATGGGGACTTTCATTTCTTCCTGTATAATTGGAGGAAATGAACAGCATTTCTAAAATCTTATTTCTAAAATATCACAAATCTTTGGTATTTAAATAGGTGAGTAAATTGAGATGGAAAGCAATCTTTCTGTAACTTCTGAACTTCAACCCTCCTCTTAAAAGTTGTTCAAAGAACTCCCATTGTTTCTATAGCAAAGCTTTAATTAGCATGAGATATCCATATCTTCTCTGCTATATAGTGCTCCACTCTCTTCCTAGTTCATTCTCCACTGCAATCATTTCCAAGCCTCTTGAACTGCTCACATATCCTCTTATGCCCATGTTCCTTTGTCTAGAAATGCCCTCAACAAACCTTAAGAGATTGAATCAAAATTTTATACTGAATGGGACAACTTCCAATGGTAAAAAGAACGGATCTGTATCTGCAGTCCTAATCTGAGGAGGTATTTGTCTTGTTCTCATAGGCAAATCCTTGAGCTTGTCCTCTAGGGAAGAAAAGCAGCCCCCACTACAGATTTCCTGAATCTGATCTACAGGCTAAGAATCATGAAGGACTTTAGGAAAAGCAATGATCCTTAGGATAACTGAATCTATTTGAAATGTCTTTAAACTGTTGTCTATGTACATGTACACACCACTCTAATTAAAATGGGTAACAAACAAGCACAGGGAACTCTGCTCAATATTATGTAACAACCTAATTGTGAAAAGAATATGCATAATTCAATTTTTGCTGTACACCTGAAACTGACACATTTTTAATCAACTATACCCCAATATAAAATTAAAGATTAAAAAGTATATCAAACTGTTATCTGTAAATAACAGAGGTGAGGTGTCCTGTTAAAGGAGTTCTTTACTCTGCTTCCAAGGATTTTGGAGGATACAAGAAGAGTGAATATGATCATCTCAGTAGCACTGGGAAGGCACAGGATTTTACATGCTGCAAGGACAGTAATTACAGGGAGAGGGAGGCCTGAGAATGCCCTGAAAGACCAGGAGAAGCACCATATGGTGAACAATGAACAATGGCCTTCCTTACCATCTAAAAACCTAGCAATTCCCTGAGGCCTGAGAGGTTGGAGACAAAGCCCCAGGTAAAGATAGTAACAGAGATTTAGAGAGAAATCTGAAGTTCTACTGTAGTAATCAGGAATAAAGTGGAGAAATGTTCTCTGTAAACTTAAGATGGAGCATGACCTAAATGAACAGTAATTCTTACAGAAAAAGTTTTCTAAAAGCTTAGATTTATCAAATTCTACTATTTATTAGACACTATACTAAATAACATGTATTGTGCAACAACACTTAAACCTGTGAAGTAGCTAATACTATCCTCATTTTACAGACAAAGGGATTGAGACACAGAAAGATTCATCAATTAACCACACAATTAAAAGGAAAGCTGGAATATGGATTCAGATATATCTCACACAAAATGTGTGCTCTTAACCACTAACCATGCCTGTATTTCACCTGGAATAATGCTATTATACAGGGCAGACTTACTGCTCTAACATCCCAAATCACAGTGGCTTAAAACAGAAACATTATTGCTCATTCACATCACAGTCTAACATCCAGTGTTTGTGTGTATGTGTATATGTGAATATGTGCTGAGTACTGGGAGGAGAGGTGAGAAGTCCAGTGGCCCATTTCAATTTAAAACTCACCCTCTATCACACTTGGCTTCCAGGTCTGTCTACGAAAAGGTGAAGATGATGTTACCGTCACTTAGGTGGTAATATCACTTCTACCCAAATTTCATTGGCCTAAGATCAGTCCTATGGCTCCACCTAACATCAAGGGGTTCAGGAAGCATGTAGCTCTGAGCACAAGAGCGAGATACACACTTTGGTCATCAAAAACAGAGGTTACATAGCAAAGAATTCTAAAATCTAGAGAAGTGACACCATCGCACAACATTATTATTCACCAAGAATATCTCTTTCCTATGAAAAATCCATTTCATGCTTGTCTACTTTGGTAAATCGCAAAATTGAGTTTAAAATTGGTTAAAACTGAGAGTGATCACAAGAAAATGAAAAAGCATTTGATACTGATAATCAGAGGCTGGAATGTGCTCAGATGTTAACATAATCTAATTCTAGCTCATGATCATATCAGTGCTGTTTTTCTTCTTAAAAGAATGAGTGCTCATTTCTTGCATGTTTTTCTAATCCTTATAAATGCTGCTTTTTTCCAAACATGGGAAAAGTTTCACAATAAATACTACTATAAATTATATAATTAAATATTTAGTCAAAACTAGACAGCATTTAGAATATGTCATAAAATACCAGGGCGGGGGGTGGCGGGGGGGATGGAGAAGAAAATAAAAACAAACAAAATTACCAAAAACCGGGCCTTTCACAATTGCTATGTTACCACTGAATCCTAACACTGAGTAACTATTAAACAAATGAAGATTTACCCAGATAGTTGCTTGTATACCAACCACAGAGCAAGTCATATGATTTGAAAGGGAGCTGAATATNATTCTAGGAATGTAGACAATTGCTATGTTACCACTGAATCCTAACACTGAGTAACTATTAAACAAATGAAGATTTACCCAGATAGTTGCTTGTATACCAACCACAGAGCAAGTCATATGATTTGAAAGGGAGCTGAATATAAAGCTTATTGAGTTTCATAATTGATACACTGTAATATGTTTTTCATTCATAAGAATTTATATTATCTTCAACAGTGTAAGAAAATATCTTGCTGATGATGATCAATACCTTATAACTAATGAACCATCAGATACTTTATTTTTCATAAAATCCCATATTCATATTTAATGGCATCACTTAAAGATCACTGTAGTGTATTAATGATAAACAATTTTTAAAATTTAAACCAGGAGAGTGTGATTTTTGCAAAACTGTCAATATAGAGACAAAAAAGCCACAGAGTAAAGAGTATATTAAGAAATAAATATAAAACCTGGAAAAGAAGCAAATATTGGCACCAATACATAAAATTGCTGTTTTTTTTCTTCTTCTAGTAAGTAGGGTCCAAAGACTGAAAATTATATAAAAGCCATTGTTTATTTTTATTGCTTATTTTTTCCCCACTATAGGGGTAGGTAGTGATTTTGAGTTTTGTATTTTATTTTTTTATAAACATATAATAACAATAAACAATTCAATGAAAGAAAAACAGCATGTTGATCTCTCACTTACTGGCTCTGTGATCTTTGAGAAGTTATTGAAAATTTCAAAAGCTCAATTTACCTGTCTGCAAAAAGAGGGATAAGAAGGGTCACTAACTTATGGAAGTATTGTGAATCTGAACAGAAGTAATACATATAAAGCACTTGTTATGACCTCAATGCATGCATGTTATCAATATCATCAATATTAGCTATCATGATCACCTCAAAACATCATCTATGTCTATATTTCCATCTACCACTTTTCATTCAACATCTGTTCACAGAGCATTAAAGCAGAAACTTGAACTATCCAAAACCCTTAAGGAAAAAAACGGTGATGGTAAATAAAAGAATGTACACTCAGGAGACCTCTGAATAAAGCCTGCAGGTTGCATTTCCTTTGGTCCTATGTCATAGCTCTAATGATTTGTAGGAGGGAATACATCGTATGCATTGGTGTTTTCAACAATATTAAGTCAGAAACTGTTGAAAAATCTGTAATTGAGAGAAATACAGTTGAAATATATGCAAAAATCTCAGAACTCAGCCCAAAATAACAAGATATAGTTCTGTCTGGAAGGATGCAAATGAATATCTCTAGGGATGCATAAATAGTAATAGATATTCAATGAGCAAAGAAGATAGAAAATATTACTATTGAATGATTCTGGGAGTGTTAATGGGAAACAAATTAAATGTGAATTTATATTGAAACATAAGAGCTATGGAAGTGAAATGCTAAAGGCTTAATAGCAGCAAAATATTCATTTCAGTTGAAACAACTGATGGGATCCATCATGATGTGATTATATATGGGTAACACTGTTTTCTGAGATGGATATCCACCTAGAAAAAAAATCTCATAAGTACAATTCTTTTTGTGGAAGATGGTGAGAATAATTGGCAAATGGCATATTCTGATTTACCAGTAGTTTCACTGGTAGAACATTAGGAAACATTCTGGCTGGGAGATAAGAGAGCATAAGAAAATCAAGATGATGACGGGAAAGTAAATTTAGAATGAGTTATATAAAAGAAAACTTCTTAACAAGAGTCGCTGTATCCAATTTCCCAAGGAGTGAAATACAAATTAATCCACTGAATTGATTATAAATTTGGATGAAATACTACCTGAGAAAGTATGGAAAAATATGGGGAATTTTTTTTTTTTATTAGGGAAATTAAGTGTCTCTTTTTCTTGAAGGTGAAACATATTACAGAATATACAAGGGCCAAAGTAAGAAAATCCTATGTATCATTATAATCTACCACACAATGATAGTTTTCATTATAAAGATAGTATTATCAAACTTTTGGGTGAAGGTAGTGATAAGTGAGAAGCATTAGCTTTGCCTTCCCCTGAAGTTTCCATAAAGCGTTTCATTTCATTATTTCATACCTCGTTTTCCATCCATCTTTGATACCACCAGGACCCACACCTAACCTAAGCAACTATTATTGTGTCTGCTATACTCTACTCTGCTTTCATTTCTCTTGACTCCAAAGTAGGCTATAAATCACGCCTGTGTTTTTTTTTTAACTTTAATTACCACTAATTTGCTCAAATCTGTTAATGGCTTTAATTTGCAGATAAAGGTCATATACCTCACAGTAAAAAAATTATATTTCAACTCAGGTAATTCTGATTTTAAACTCTATATTCCTATCACTATCATACCTTGATATTTGCATTTATTTATTCACAGTTCTGAAGCAATCAATATTCTTAATAGAATCAACACTTACAGAGCTCTTAGAATTTGATACTAAGTGCTTTATATACACTTTCTTTCCATCCTTTTTAATCAAACCTTTATCTTAGCTTAAGGTCCACTTCAAATTCCAGCCTATATTTAGTACATATGGAAGTAAGCAAGAAACTGGATTTATGATATAATAAAATATGATATAACACAATATAATATAATCTGTTTTGTATCTTCTCTGGATTATGACAGAAAATAACATACTGGGTTCCATGAGTCTTCCTCACACTGCTTAGCTACTCTTTAAAGTAGAGTGAACCTTAGATAATTACCTGGTCAAATCAGGGAGAGGATACATAGAGCAAAGTTGGGCTTCCGCATAAGATGCTTATTAAGCTTCCAGTGTTTCATTAGTTTTTACTTGAACTTCCCATTTAAACATTCCTTAAAAAGTAAGAGATTAAAAGTTTCATCAGTGTAGAAATATTCATAAAACCTCAGGAGCCTTTTCTACTAATGGAAGTACTAGTGGTTAAATCAGAACAATAAGGCTAAAAAGGCAGGAAGTGAGAAGCATTCACACACTGGCTCACCTCGCTATCTCAAAACCAGGGACCCCATCACTAAAAGGCAGAGGGAAAATATGCTTCTACATCATGGAAAGAATAGAGTATTTTGGCTCCCCTAAATTGCTGTTGAGCCTGACCTTTCTGAATTAGCTTATCTACTTGATGGGTAATAATTTCCAATAAGAAACACAGGAAGCTGCAAAAGTGAATAAGTAGTAAAAAACAACACACACACCCATATCACTGGATTGAAGGATTTTATATGAAGAGAAACGAGAAAGGGAATATCTGTGGGTAAGTGTATTAAAGCTATGTCATTGTCTTCAATTTTTTTTTTTGGCTTCTTTTTTGTTTGTTTGTTTTCCCCAAGCATTATTTCCTGCAAAGAAAGAACTACAGACTTCTTATAATTATGGTGGAATGAATTCCTCTTTAAATCTTCAGATAATCTGGAAGAAAAATAGGGGAAATAAAATCTCTTCTCTACCAAGAAGTCTCAAAGTATAAATATAAAAGTATTTGGTTAGCATTTATACATACATACAGATTTTCTGAGTTTTGATCTGAGAAAAATGAAGAAGTATTACCAAAAATGGATAGAAAGTAAGAGAAAAAAAGGTAGCAAATTCACTCTGGTTATTAGAAGTGGGATAGGAGGTGAGGAATGTTATATCACCTAGGCAGACAGAATTTTATAGATGGGTCATGGTTTCCTAAAAATAAAATATATATGTATATACACTTAAGATTGAGTTGTACTTTTAAAAATTATTTGTTTGAGCATATTTATAGCTGTGTGATTTTATTTCACCAATGGTAAATAATCCTTCCCAAATTGGCCTCAGATTACTATCTCCTTAAGAAACATAAATAAGTAGCCTGGGTACTATAAAAAAATTAATAAATAGAAGTCTCAATTAAATAGAGTTGTAAGACCAGATGCTAGTATGGAGCTCTCATGCCCTATTACCATAGCAGAACCTAGCAGGAAAAAGAAAGACTCTTCTTCCTTTCAGGGAAGGATCAGTCAATAAACAGTCATGCTACTGCTACTACTGCTAAGTCATTTCAGTTGTGTTCGACTCTGTGAGACCCCATAGACGGCAGCCCACCAGGCTTCGCCGTCCCTGGGATTCTCCAGGCAAGAACCCTGGAGTGGGTTGCTATTTCCTTCTCCAATGCATAAAGGTGAAAAGTGAAAGTGAAGTCGTTCAGTTGTGTCCGACTCTTAGCGACCCCATGGACTGCAGCCTACCAGGATCCTCCGTACATGGGATTTTCCAGGCAAGAGTACTGGAATGGGGTGCCATTGCCTCCTCCAAAACAGTCATGAACTTGGTTTATTTTGGCCTTCCCAACTTCCTTTTACCCTTTATAAAAGAGTTTCATTTCCCTTGCTGTATAGGGGACCTGCCCTTAGCCTGACTTGGCTGCAGGCCCCAAAACCCAATACTCTGCTGATCATAAATAAACTCATCTTTGCTGGAAAAATATAACAGTCTGTTCAGCTCAACAGTATCTAATGGGGTTTCTATCTCTTTCTTTCCTAAATGTCCACAAGTAATCTCTGGAATCTCATTTTTCAACTCCCTTAAACCTCATTCCACATGAAGCCATTAACCAGTGCCTTTTCACCTGAAAATCATGATTCAGTACAAGAGTATTCAGCCCCCCTGCCATATATATAATGGAATATTATTCCATAATGAAAAAGAACATCCTGCATTTGCAACAGGGATGTGTATCTTGTGTGCACAATGCTAAGTGAGATAAATCAGACAGCAAATGACAAGTACTGTATATATTACTTGCATATGGAATCTGAAAGAGCCAAACTTGTAAAACAGTTAGCAGGTGATTAGCAGGGGTTGGGGCTGAGGAGACAGAATAGATGTTGTTCAAGGCATGAGCTTCCAATGAATAGTAAACAAGCCCTAGAGATCTAATGCACGGTGTAATGAATATGGACAACAACATTACACTCTCATCAAACTTGATAAGAAACTAGAATTGAATTATTCCAACCACTAAAAAGAAAAGATAATAATGCAACATGATGGAGGCTAATTATGACTGCAATGGCAATCATGTCTTCCTCAAAGGGAGATGACCTCATCTGAAGTCATTCTCTGGTTTGTTTATGACTTCCTTATCTTGTCTTAGAAAACGTCTCCTTTTCTGTAGCCTTTGGAGCTCTCTTCTGCTTGTTAGATGGGATGGAGTCTGATCTATGAATCACAGAATAAAAGCCAATTAGATCTTTAAAATATACTTGGTTAAGTTACTATTGTTAACAGGACCTTTTAGGAACCTGTGGAATGTGTTATAGATTTATATATCACTTCCTGTCACCTGTGGTTTAAGAATTGATCCATGAGGCAAATAGTTCCCTGAATTTTGGAGTCACATATTCGTGAATGCATCAGCTCTTTTTCAGAGAAACTTCTGGGAGGGCAACGTGAGGCTTTCCGCATATTTGATGCAAGGTGCCAGTATTCTTGCCTGGAGAATCCCAGGGACAGAGGAGCCTGGTGGGCTGCCATCTATGGGGTCACACAGAGTCGGACAAGACTGAAGTGATGCAGCAGTAGTTTAGATTAAAGATGTTGATTAAAAATGATTAAAGATGTTGAAGCCTATAGGGAACACTATAGCTTTGACTGGGCTCAGTGACCCGGCCAGTAAGTTGTGTCTAGTAAGTATCCAATACAAAAACAGAGCCATGGACATGTGATAGATGCTTGACCGTTCATATCATCACAGACCAAAGACTACTTAACATAACAAAATGAGGGAAGAGAATGTACAGGTCCCCATCCCCACACTCCCCTCCCATGTTTGCTGCTGTATCACTGTCACATTGACACTGACCAGCAAAACAAGACAAAAATGTTGATTCATCTCTCTAAACTTTCTCTTAGAAATGTGTTCTCTTCTTGTCTGAATTATTCAGTCCCTTATGAACACATTTCCTAGAAATACATAGTCTATGTGGAGAAAGGAGTTGATAGAATTTGGTAAAATCAGACAAAGCAAATTAAGCATCAATTTGATGCCTAAATTAACCTTCTGCTTCCTATCATATTATGTGAACTTGGCTGGGAATTATCCTGGAAATCTATGCATATGGATGCCAACCACTGTAAGAAGCTCCATAATAAACTATATGTAAAACACATGTAAATTAATTCTGTTGAATTGCATATGGTTCAGAACATCCATAGTGTATGTGTAAGTGGCATAGCAATGTTTTGTAAATTACTAAATGCCAGAGAAATTCCTGGCAACCCAAGTGGTTACTGTACTCTATGCCTAATGCTTGCAAAGATTCTGCTTCATCCAGGGAACATTTACATGCAGACTGTAAAAGCTAGCAAAGCTTTGTCACTCCTCTGATTAAAGGAATTGATTTGACTTTAGGAAGAGTGACTTTAATTAGCTGTGCAAATGCCATTAATTCCAATTAATCTTCTCACACTGTCAAGACAAAAATCCTGGGAGAAGATAAATTGCAGCAAATCAATATAGCCCTTGTTTTTACCAGGAACAGGTGCTTGAGGAAAGAGGAATGTCATTAATGAGTGTCTATATCAAGAAGTATTTAAACAAGACAGTAATTCAATGTGAAAAGCTTATAGATTATTTCTTATATCCTATTTATATATCCCTTAATTGCTTTCAATTGGATAGGAAGTGTGTAACATAGAGATTTTGAGAAATATTATTATAATTCTGTGGAAAACTGTATTACAAATTCAAATCATTTTTGCTAAGCTCCAAAATATAAAGATTAAGACATGTGTCCAAAAGCATTATACTCTCCATGTGTTTTTGGTTCAAATGCAAATACAATTGGTTAACATGGTATCAATGATTAATATTGCTATATCAAATCAAGTAGTTAGCTATATCAAAACATCAAGTAAAATACATATGAGAATAAAGACAAAATTAAAATTAAAAATTTCCATATGTCAAAGTCAGAGAGATTTTCCATGTGAACAAAGAATATCAAGAAAAAATATTTTTAGATAATATATCATATCCTCCAAGCTCTGATTTAAATTCTTACCAACTTTCTTCTCATTCATTTATTCTACAGTCAATGTAGTTTTTTTATTCAAAAGAAAATTCTCAACTCATTCCCACCATCAAAGCCTTTAAATTTTTTTTTTTTTTTCTATCTGTATCCTCTTATATTCCTTCCAGAAAGCATCTCTTCCTATGGACACCACACCATCTCCATTGCCCATCCCTCTCACTCTCCCAGCCAGTCTGTCTCTTTTAATGATTAGCACTTGTCATCCCTGGCATCGTCAGTTTGCTCTATAGATCTTCTGAGCTCTATGAGGCTCCTCTGTAGAGCGAAGCTCACCACTACATGTTCTCTGCCTAGTGCAGTACCTGGACCACAGTGGGAAGCACATGCCTAAATAAATAGTAAACAAACAAATGACTAAACGGTAAGGGCAGACACTTTCTAAAGAGTAGTAAATAACACTGACCTGTGGGACAGGATCCCCAAAGTCACCTTTGGGTTCAGTGATTTGCTAGAAGAAATCATGGGCCTCGGGATAGCTATTGTACTGATGGCCACATTTTTGTTACAGTGAAAGGACAGAGATTAAAATCAGCAAAGCAGAAAGGTGCATGGAGTGATATCCAGGAGGTGCCAGGAGCAAATGTCCAAGTGACCTCTCTCAGTGGAAGCATATGAGAGCACATTTGCTTTTTCCAAAAGGGATGTGTGACAACATGGATGGCAAGTTACCACACACGAGAAGCTACTCAGGCCACCATGTCTAGGAGTTTTACTGGGGAAGCAGGTGGCCCCCACGTGACTGGCCTCAGATTCTCAGGCCTCATTCCCTGAGAGCAAAAACAGGTGTGATCCATAAATCACATTGTTAGGATAAACTCATCTGGTCACATGAGAACACTCTTCTCAGGCAGCACATTCTGAGGTCTCAAAGCTTATCTCCCAGGAGAGAGCCAGGGGCCAGTTCTAGTTTGCAATGGGAAAGTTTTCAGCAAACCAGAAGTATTGGTTAACCCTTTCTGGCATAACTTGCTTTCCGTGTGTGTACTTAACTGGCTTGGAATTTTCCCTGATTATCTGAAATATCCTGCTGCAAAGCCCGTGATATCCTTTTTTGCTGAAAGTCTGATCAGATTCACAGGAGTTTTCCTGGTGGCTCAGAATCTGTCTGCAGTACAGGAGATCTGGGTTTGATCCTTTGGTTGGAAAGACCCCCTGGAGAAAAGAAATGGCTACCCACTTCAGTGTTCTTCCCTGGAAAATTCCACGGACAGAGGAGCCTGGTGGGCTATAGTCCATGGGGTCACAAAGAGTCAGACATGACTGAGTGACTGACTGATCAAGATTCATCAGACTCTAAGCCTTGGGGTCATAGGATTCCTTCTACTTTGTCCCTAAGAGAAGTTGGCTTTGCAATTTACCCTCAACATGCTTTTTATTTATTTTTTTTAATTAATTAATTTATTTTTTTAATTTTACTTTACAAAAATAGCTGCCTTGGTCTTCCTCTGACATTCAATCCTTGNTTCCTTCTACTTTGTCCCTAAGAGAAGCTGGCTTTGCAGTTTACCCTCAACATGCTTTTTATTTATTTTTTTTAATTAATTAATTTATTTTTTTAATTTTACTTTACAAAAATAGCTGCCTTGGTCTTCCTCTGACATTCAATCCTTGGTTTGTTACTCCTGACCGAAACTGAGCCCTGCATGTGGGCTTTGGTACCTTCCCACCATCTTAGTGTCCTTCTCTATCATCACACCTACTTATGGGGTTTTCAGTTTGCTCCCTCTGTTGGTTCCTGCTTGTAATCATTTCATATGTTTTAGTCAATATCACTTTTCTAATTAACCATAAAAAAGAGCAAAATAGCAACAATCACAATGAAAAAGAAAGCCCTCTTGAGATACTTTCTTGAGCAATTATTCGGTCCATGTCTTCCCTTTGCATCAAGTTTTCCCAGATGATGAACATTTTCTGGTCAGCTTCTCACCTCCCACTCATTCTTCTACCTCGAGCACTCTGGTCCCCTTCTCTGCCTTTGCACTAAAGTGATTTTTACCAAGTCCACCAGACCTCTCTAACTCCCAAATCTAATTACTACTTCCCCATCTCAACTTATGTAATTCTCTCTGATACTTAACTTAATGGACCAGTTCTCTCAAAAAAACTCTTTAATCCAACATCCTTGAAACCACTTTATTCTGGTTCTCCTCTCTTTCCCACTAGCATCACTATTTACACACTCTCCCTTGGCTCTTTTCATTCTTTCTCAGACACCTTGTGTGGTTTCCTCACTTCCAAAACAAGGATATTAATACTTTTCATTGACTTATTGTTAGGAATTAGTGGAGAAAAGACCTGAGAAATCACTTAGCATATCCTTGTCACCAAACTGATAAAACCCCTTGAGTTCATAATTTACTAGAGTCAAATCATCTCAAATCATATAATTTATTTGTTAATATAATTTATCTATTTCTTAGAAATGTAGGTCTTAATGTAGTCTTCATAATATCAGTTAAGGCTTTATCTTAAAAGAGCAAGAACAAAACACAACAAACATGAAATCACTGTTAAATCACAGATCAGTAATGGAAAGGGAAGATGTTGGGGAATGTTGACTTTACATTGTCAACTCAACTACACTAACTGATCTTTGAGTGCGTGATTGATTATAGCTGTACGTTCTTCCAGGGAAAGCAATTTTCATAAACCACAGAACAGCTTGATAATGAACTACAGTTCTGAGAACTTGTTAAGAATATGTGACATGGTCTTCAGAGCCACACAGAACTCTCTTGCTGAATTTTACAAATGATGATGAAAACTTTTTTGTTTATGAAGAGATGCCTTTCGTTAAAATTTACACTTAGCATTAATNAGTTCTGAGAACTTGTTAAGAATATGTGACATGGTCTTCAGAGCCACACAGAACTCTCTTGCTGAATTTTACAAATGATGATGAAAACTTTTTTGTTTATGAAGAGATGCCTTTCGTTAAAATTTACACTTAGCATTAATACATTGACAGTAATTCAAACAGGCAAATAGAGCAGCTGCTTTTGCATTTCATAAGAATTTAAGACATTCATTCATTCATTTAATATATATCGAGTACCACCTAAATCCTTAACGTCAGAAGGATGTGTACATGTTGCAGACGTAAAAAGACAAATCAGAAATAATCATTTCCTAAATTAAAATTTTAAGGACTTCTCAACATATGTAAAGCTCAACTTGTATTTCCAGGACAAGTTCACATTGATTTCTGTTCCAGTTGAGACAGAAAACATCTATTTCAAAGTTATCAGCAGAGAAATGGTATTTAAATTTGGGAGGTAGATGAAGTCACTGAAGTCATTATGATAAGGAAAGGGATAATAAAAATGGAAGTGAACAGAATACTTTGTTAGGCAGATGAAGATGAAATTTCAAATAAGATAAAATGGGCAGCCAGAGAACCCTACCAACGAGAATGGCCAGCTGTGCTTAAAGACACCAAAAGCATGAGTAAATGAGACAAAAACGGTTCACTGTTTTAACTGTGTGATGACTATCCCTTCATTACAGCTAAAATCAGTTACTGAGATGATTAGCCAGTGCGGTTTAGATGTTAATGCTTTCTGAGCTGTTTTGTTTCTTGTTTTAATAAAAAGGGCCCTAAAGAATGAAGCCAAATTGCAGGAAAATGGGTGGGAAACAAGAAATGATGAAGGAAGCACAGAGGCTTGCATGTGAAGAAAGGAAAGTTTATAGGAATACATGATTAGTTGTGATTTATTATTATCTTTATTATTAAATGATACATGAAAATGAGATTCCATCCGCATTTCCCTGGAAATTCACTAGTTGTTTTAATCCATGTCTTACAGAGACAGTCACGTAACAGGCAGCTGCTACAGCCCTATGATATTAAGCATTTTACTGGTTCCTCAGAGCAGAATCACACTGCAGTCTCTCTGGAGGGCTATTTGTGTTTACTAGATATTGCTTTAACTTGGGGTGACTATTTGAAAAACNGTCTTACAGAGACAGTCACGTAACAGGCAGCTGCTACAGCCCTATGATATTAAGCATTTTACTGGTTCCTCAGAGCAGAATCACACTGCAGTCTCTCTGGAGGGCTATTTGTGTTTACTAGATATTGCTTTAACTTGGGGTGACTATTTGAAAAACTCCATTTTGTTCATATTCTTGTGTCATAAATGTCATACTCAATCCTACAAGTTTTTTGCTTTAATAAAATCCATGAACATGGATATGGAGAAAGGCATCTCCCTTACACTCAGTGAATGTAAAGTGGTGCAGCCACTATGGAGAATAGTATGGAGTTTCCTCAGAAGACTAAAATCCCACTCCTAGGCAAACAGCGAGTCACGACTGTAATTTGAAAAGATATATGCACCCCTATGTTCATAGAGGTTCTATTTACAAAAGCCAAGACAGAAAGGATCTAAATGTCCAGTGACAGGTGAATGGATAAAGAAGATGTACTCTGTGTGTATGTGTGTATAATAGAATACTACTTAGCCATAAAAAGAATGAAATAATGTCATTTGCAGTAAAACAGATAGACCTAGAGATTACTATAGTAAGTGAAGTAAGTCAGACAAAGATAAATACCATATAATATCACTTATATGTGGATTCTAAAATATGACATAAATGATTATATCTATAAAACAGAAAGAGACCCAAAGGCATAGAGAATAGACTTGTGATTACCAAGTGGTAAGGATTGGGAGCTTGGAATCAGCAGATGCAAACAAGTATAGATGGGGAAACAACAAGTTCCTACTATACAGGGAACTATATGCAATTACTGAGTTGCTTTGCTGGACTGGAAATTAATACCTTGTTGCAAATCAACTATACTTCAATAAAATCTTGAAAAATGTCCATGAAAAAGAAGCTTTTGGGGAAGACTTGACAGCTCTCTTATAAACATGATCCTGGTATACTGACTGGAGAGTGCAGAAAAACATCACCTCCTGGGGAACCTAATGCTGAATATGCACTAACTAATTACTGTATTCCCAAGTTGGAATAACAGTAATATTAAACAAACATATGGGCTTCTCAGGTGGCTCAGGGGTAAAGAATCAGCCTGCCAATGCAGGAGACACAGGAAGCATCTGTTTGATTCCTGGGTCAGAAGGAAACAGCAATACACTCTGGTTTTATTGTCTGGGAAATCTCATGGACAGAGGAGACTGGTGGGTTACAGTCCATGGGGGCACAAAGAGTCAGACATCACACACACAAACAAGCACATAATGCCTCCTACATCTTCATGACCAAGATAATCACAATGCTGTGATGACTCACCTAGAGCCAGACATCCTGGAATGTGAACTCNAAACAGCATTATTAATAACAACAACAAATGTCAACTACACAAAAACCTGAGACGTGGAGAGTCTGACTTACAGGGTAGTCACATTATGTATGCGTCCAACATTCAACAACAACAACAAAATCATGAGAAACTTAAACATCCCAGGCAAGTGCATGAATGCTTCTTTCAAGAAAAACTAGGCTATCCGCCAATGGAAAGGTGAATGACAGAAACTTGAAGCAGTATGGAGAGACTCCTTTTATGTTAGGCAAGATTTAAACATGCTTTGGGTTCATCAATTTTATAGAAAACTGATGCAGGGCCTGTTGAGGCATGGACAAAATGAAAGCCCTCAGCAACTGTTGACTTTAAATTACCATGCTATTTATTAGTCTGGAAATATTCATTAAAAAGGGACACCTTGGAAATAAAGATCATGGAAAGAGAAAAATTAATCTGCTGTCAGAAGATTATATTATTATTATTATTGTATATAACTTATTGTTGAAGGTTGTTTTGGTACTTCTGTATATTTATTTTACCTGCTGTTACCTCTTATCAAAGACAAGTTGAATATAAAATTGGCCTGAATCAGCACTTAGAGAATACAAGAACTGAGCAAGACAATTCACCAAAAACACACTGTAACATATAAAAACATAAATTCCCAAACAGATTAAATAAAGATGGGAAGGAACCTCCTTTATCTTAATTTTAATATATTTTAAGGAAAATATATGAGAAAATTCTTTTATAAGAAGTGAAAATTTCAAAAAACAAAGATTTCATTATAACTGCATCACATATGTGTGAACTATATATGATGTAATTTCATTTTTCACTTGGAATTCCAGTTGGGAAGAGAAAAGAGCTTCATATAAATTGTCTTACGATGAGTGAAGAATATGGTTAACTCTAATTGTTCCAGATTTGTTAACTCCTGGGTGCTTTTCAGTCTCATAAAGTCTGAGTCTGTGTGTGTACGTGTGTGTGTCCTAGATTCGATGTTGCTGTTCCTGAAGCTAAACCTCTTTTGATTAGAAATGTTTTCACACATGACTATATTTTAGCATAGCCTTAAAATTTTTTCAATAAGTGTAATGAATCTTGGAGCTAAATATGAATAAATCTTCTTGTCCAAATATTTCACATTAAGTAGAGGAATCCTAAATTATTTAAGCCATTTGATCCTAGTCATCATTAGATACTGAGTTACTTAACACTAAAATCCATATTTTTCTAGGCTAAGGGTTAAGAAATAAAATCTTGATTCTATTATGGATCTGTCTTGGTTATAAGTCTTGAATCTTATCTTTCTGACTTTGAAGTTCACATTATTCCTCTAGGTGGTCCCTCCAATTTTTAACTCTCTATGGGTCATTGTTACAGCAGAAAAGTGAAACTATACCAGTTATTTTACAGAAAAAAGTTAATATAGGAAGCTGCTTAAACATATACTAGATATTCAACTAGGAAAAATGGGTTACAGAGGTAATAGTAAGAAAAATTAACCACTCCTTAGGCTGAAAGAACAAAGCTAGGGTCCAGGCTCCTAAGAAAGGAGCCTGAATCTTGCCTCAGAAGGTCAGAACTTGGCTCTCAGACCTGTAAGGCTGGATTCTATCTGGCTAGTAATCATATATTTGAAAGGGTATCATGAGGTTCTCTGGGGGAGTCTAAAAGAATCCTGGAAATTGGAGCCATCTGCTGCCATAGGAGCTGACTGCAGCTGCTGAAATAAAGGAACACAGCTGGGGTGATGCTGACATTAGCAACAGGCAAGTGGGTGCAAGTCCATTCTTCTCCCTATAGTCTTCTGGTCTCTTTCTAGTGCCCTCTGTGGGAAGACCCCAAGAGGAGACTAGCCAGCAAAGGAGAAATGTGACTTGCAGAGTCCCTAAAGCACAAGGTAGAACATTCAATGATGGGTTTGGAAGACGACTGTTTTTATGATACGAATTATTTTTCTTTAATATTGTTGTTAGCAACACTCAATAAAACTACTAAAATTATATATATTTCTTTTATCCTTTGGAATTTTTGTAGGGTTTATTTGTATAGTTAATAATCCAGTAGTGTCCTTTAAGGTTTAAAACTTTACTCTGATGAATCTGTTTTATATAGGTAAAATCTTTCATTTATAAGCTCCCATATTTTATAAAATTACATGAACAATCATATTTATATGTATTAATTCTCTTAAAGGAAAAATCCTTTGTTTAATTGTGTGAGGAGAAAAGAAACACCCTGGGATTTCTCAGTGGTCATGGTAGACCATAGCCTCAAAAGACTCTTCATGAGAATCAGATCTGGTACACTGGTCAGTTTCTCTGATCCGAAAATATGGGGCAACCTCTCTTATCTACTAGAACAGGCCAAATGGTTACAGAGCAGGCAAGGTCCCTAGATGAAACCACAAGAAAGGCTTTTGTCCCCAGTTCCAGTGTGTATGTGGGAGGAGGGTTCCCACTCTACCAAGCCTTTCTCTGGTATTAGCTGACTGTCCTACAGTTTAAATCGATTGTGATGGTATATACTCAGGTGGTTCAGATTCTACAGAATCTGCCTGCAATGTGAGAGACCCAGATTCAGTCCCTGTGTTGGGGAGATCCTCTGGAGTAGGAAATGGCAAACCAGTCCTGTGTTCTTGCCTGAATCACATGGACAGAGGACACTTGCAGGCTACAGCCCATGCAGTCACAGAGAGTCAGACACAACTTAGTGATGAAATAACAAAAATAATTTATTATTTTAGGAAAATAGACACTCTGCTTGAGCTGATAGTTTGACATAAGATCACCATTAAACTCTCCTTGTGTGATACAGCAGAACAATACTTACATCTCTGGCTTCATCGATAGGTTATTTTTCCCCTTTCTGTTACCAAGGTGGTTTAGTAACTTAATTAGAAGCTGACTTTGAGTAATCTTGTGAACCACTAGCTTGTTTGCTTTGGAAAAAAAACAAATACTGCTATCTATATTTTCCAGATGAAATATGGTAGCTAAAACATTCTGACTTTCTCTGTGAAGTAAAACTCAAAACAATTTCAAACAGCTGAGCTCCAAGACACCTTTTTCCAAAAAGTGACTCATTCTCTAAAGATGGAATCCATCACCATGTGATGTTTTTTCTAGAACCGCTGCTTATTCATTGCAAAATTAAAGGTATTCTGTCCTATAGTATTAAATGCATGCACGTCTATCTTGCTCCACCAGATTATAAGTTTAATGAAGACAGAACTCATATCTCTTTTCACTTTGATATCTCTCAAACAGCTATTGATGCTAAAAACTTGGCCTCTGTACACTAGTGCCAAATTGAATCTTGGAGACAGAGTTTTAGGTGAAGTAGAAAAGAATAGCTTTATTGCTTTGCTAGGCAAAGGATGACACAGTCGGCTCCTGCCCTCAAAAGCTATATGTACCAATCCAGGAGGATTTGGTGAGGGGTTTTACAGCAGTAATCCATGGTTGGATCTCCTTGCAGTCCAAGGGACTCTCAAGAGTCTTCTCCAACACCACAATTCAAAAGCATCAATTCTTCAATGCTCAGCTTTCTTTATAGTCCAACTCTCACATCCATACATGATCACTGGAAAAACCACAGCCTTGACTACATGGACCTTTGTTGGCAAAATAATGTCTCAGCTTTTTAATATGCATTCTAGGTTGGTCATAACTTTCCTTCCAAGGAGTAAGCATTTTTTTAAATTTCATGGCTGCAATCACAATCTGCAATGATTTTGGAGCCCAGAAAAATAAAGTCAGCCACTGTTTCCACTGATTCTCCATCTATTTCCCATGAAGTGATGGAACCAGATGCTATGATCTTAGCTTTCTGAATGTTGAGTTTTAAGCCAACTTTTTCACTCTCCTCTTTCACTTTTATCAAGCTCTTTAGTTCTTCTTCACTTTCTGTCATAAGGGTGGTGTCATCTGCATATCTGAGGTTATTGATATTTCTGGCAGTCTTCATTCCAGCTTGTGCTTCCTCCAGCCCGACGTTTCTCATGATGTACTCTGCGTATAAGTTAAATAAGCAGGGTGACAATATACAACCTTGACTTACTCCTTTTCCTATTTGGAACAAGTCTCTTGAGAGTCCCTTGGACTGCAAGGAGATCCAACCAGTCCATCCTAAAGGAAATGAGCCCTGGGTGTTCTTTGGAAGGAATGATGCTAAAGCTGAAACTCCAGTACTTTGGTCACCACATGGGAAGAGCTGACTCATTGGAAAAGACCCTGATGCTGGGAGGGANTCACTGTTTCCATTGGTTCCCCATCTATTTGCCAAAGAATTGATGCTTTTGAACTGTGATGTCAGAGAAGACTCTTGAGAGTCCCTTGGACTGCAAGGAGATCCAACCAGTCCATCCTAAAGGAGATCAGTCCTGGGTGTTCATTGGAAGGACTGATGTTGAAGCTGAAACACCAATACTTTGGCCACCTGATGCGAAAAGCTGAGTCATTTGAAAAGGCCCTGATGCTGGGGAAAGATTGAGAACAGGAGGAGAAGGGAATGACAGGGAATGGTTGGATGGCATCACTGACTCGATGAACATGGTTTGTGTGGACTCCGGGAGTTGGTGACGGACAGGGAGGCCTGGTGTGTTGCAGTTCATGGGGTTTCAAAGAGTCGGACACGACTGAGCGACTGAACTGAACTGAAGGATGGGGTTGCTGATGAGATTAGGGTGTGTGCAGAATCTGGCTTCACATGGTCTCTTAATCTTGGTGACCGTCTCTCGTTCCTAGAAACTGGCCTCAGGTGGTGTGTGTTTTTTTTGTTTGTTTGTTTGTTTTTATTGTTTCTTCCTTGTCTTTGCAACCCCTCATTCTTCTGATTAGCAATTATTCATACCTGTGCTTTGAAACTCAAGAATTGATGCTTTTGAACTGTGGTGTTGGATAAGATTCTTGACAGTCCCTTGGACTGCAAGGTGATCCAGCCAGTTCATCTTAAAGGAGATCAGTCCTGAATATTCATTGAAAGGACTGATGCTAAAGCTGAAACTCCAATATTTTGGCCACCTGATGAGAAGAATTGACTCATTGGAAAAGACCCTGATGCTGGGAGAGACTGAAGACAGGAGGAGAAGGGGACAACAGAGGATGAGACGGTTGGAAAGCATCACCAACTTGGTGGACATGAGTTTGAGCATGTACCAGGAGTTGGTGATGGACAGGGAAGCCTGGTGTGCTGCAGTCTATGGGGTCTCAAAGAGTCAGACACGACTGAGTGACAGAACTGACCGACTGATGATTTGACCCCAGAACTTATTTACCTTTTAACTGAAAATTTGTATCCTTTGACCAACATCACCTCATTTCTTTCATCCCAGCCCTTGGCAACCAAAGGGATATTGTTGAGAGGAGTCTCTATAGACCAACTTCATTTTAAAATTAACAATGATTTTTTTTAAGTTTCAAACTGAAATATTTCTGTTTTACTTTTAATTGGAAGATAGTTATTTTACAATGTTGCATTGCTTTCTGACATACAACAACACAAATCAGTCACAATTATATGTAGGATATAGGTATATTCCACCATATACATATGTTACAGCTTCTTTATCCATTCATCTACCGATGGGCATCTAAGTTGCTTCCATGTCTTGGCTATTGTAAATAGTGCTACAGTGAACATTGGGGTAAATGTAATGTGTCTTTTTGATTATGGTTTTCTCAGGGCATATGCCAGCTAGGGGGATTGCTGTGTCATATGGTAGTTTTTTTCCCTAATGTTTTAGGGAATCTCCATACTGTTCTCCATAGTGGCTGTATCCATTTATATGCACACCAACAGTGCAAGAAGGTACCCTTTTCTCTAAATCCCCTCCAGCATTTATTTTGTTTAGATATTTTGATGATGGCCATTCTGGCTGGTGTGAAGTAATACCTCATTGTAATTTTGATTTGAATTTCTCTAATTGTGAGTTACATTGACGATCTTTTCATGTTTATTGGCTATCTGTATGTCTTTGTTCAAAAACTTTCTAAACTTCATTTTTCTTAAGACTTCAAGCTACAAATCTTGTCTACTTTGAAAATTTAGCAATTTCTGTGCAGAAAGAGCACTTAGCTTATTCTTTAAACAATGTTAATCATCTCAGGTTACAAAGACCAAATTTCCTTAAATGTTTAGCTCCATTCATAAAATTCAGCAAATTTCCTTAATTTGTCTTCCTTTAAATTATTTTAATTATAGATTTAATATATTTTCTCTTTGAGTGCCTGCCAATACATTATGCAAAGAAGCAAAATATTTGTGACCTTTTAACAGAATATATCTAATAAATTAAACATATAGTTAATCAATTGATTTAAAACATTCAGATAATTTATATATTTAATCAGGCTTTCTTTATCTTTTCCTACTTAACATCACAAGTTTAATATCAATGATGACCTGCAAACTCAAACTCCAAGGTTAAAATGCTGAATTCTCTAAACAGCAGAATTCTAACTTTAAAGGCAGATTATCCCAAATTTACACAAATTTAATATTTACTTTTGCAAGATATACGAATGTGAGAATTGGACTAGAAAGAAAGCTGAGCACCGAAGAACTGATGCTTTTGAACTGTAGTGTTGGAGAAGACTCTTGAAATTCTCTTGGACTGCAAGGAGATCCAAACAGTCAATCCTAAAAGGCATCAGTCCTGAATATTCATTGGAAGGGCTGATGCTGAAGATGAAATTCTAATACTTTGGCCACCTGATGTGAAGAACTGACTCACTGAAAAAGACCCTAACGCTGGGAAAGATTGAAGGCAGGAGGAGAAGGGGATTTTAGAGGATAAGATGGTTGAGTGGCATCACTGACTCGACGGACATGAGTTTGAGTAAGCTTCAGAAGTTGGTAATAGACAGGGAAGCCTAGTGTGTGGCAGTCCAGTCCATGGGGTTGCAAAGAGTCAGACATGACTGAGTGACTGAACTGAACTGAATATTTATCTTTCCAGCTCTATACTCTAATCTTTATCCCTTATACACTTAAGAGGGCTTCCCTGATGTCTCAGATGGTAAAGAATACACCTGCAATGAGAGAGACCTGAGTTTGATACCTAGGTCAGGAAGATCCCCTGGAGAAAGGAATGGCTACTCACTCTAGTATTCTTGCCTGAAGAACTCCACAGAGAAGCCTAGTGGGCTACAGTCCATAGGGTTGCAAAGAGTTGGACATGACTGAGTGACTAACATTTTTACTTCCTTTCATACGCTTAACACAATTACTCTCTTGAATGGTCTAAAATTATTTTAACCTCTAAGCAACAGATTTCAGTCCCTACTCAGCCCTCAGGTAGACATACTGAGTTGATTTTACACCTCCTACATCTCAGGAAACCCCAAGTATCCAACTCCTCATAGTCCAGATTAGGTACACGGTTTACTCGGACTTTATTTACAGTTCCATCCACACTGAGTTCATCTCATTTCTTTGCTGATGGATTGAATTCTGAATTCCTTTTACATTTTTCTTGGCTTCTCAGCCACAATCTGTGACATTTTAACACCTTTTTTTTTTTAATCAGGTTTTTGCCCATATCCTTGGCTCCTACTTTAACACTTATATTTCCAATTTTTTATTACTATGAAAGCACATTTATGTCTGAATATTCTGTTTGGTTCAGTCGCTCAGTCACGTCCGACTCTTTGAGACCCCATGGACCACAGCATACCAGGTTTCCCTGTCCATCACCAATTCCTGGAGTTTATTCAAACTCATGTCCATCAAGTCAGTGATGGACAAATTTAATTTAAATATAATTAGTTTACATATAGTTATTAAATATAATTTTTCTATTGTTATTATATTTGTTAAATATAATCTGTATATTGCCTCCTTTNAGTCGCTCAGTCACTTCCGACTCTTTGAGACCCCATGGACCACAGCATACCAGGTTTCCCTGTCCATCACCAACTCCTGGAGTTTATTCAAACTCATGTCCATCAAGTCAGTGATGGACAAATTTAATTTAAATATAATTAGTTTACATATAGTTATTAAATATAATTTTTCTATTGTTATTATATTTGTTAAATATAATCTGTATATTGCCTCCTTTTAAACTATTTATTTTTGTTTGTTCTATTTTATTTATTTATTTTTTTAATTTTACTTTACAATACTCTATTGGCTTTGCCATACATCGACATGNCCATGTCTTTCTCTTTCCTTCTACAATCATTTCCTGAGTTCATAAAACTCACACAGCACTTGGGTGTAATGAATGTGTGGGGATGGGGAGATGCTATCCAAAAAATAAATGGCAGAATCCCTACTCTTAAGGAACATTCTCCTTGGGGTTAAAATGTAAACATATGACATATTTAAATGTTATTTTAAGCCAGCATCTCAATTAGGTGAGTGATGCAGAGAGTATGTGCTATAAAACTCTGGGGCAGAAATGTCTGGTACAATCCAGATCACTTTCAAGGCATTTTATTATGCTGTGGGTAGACTTTCTTAATTATCTCTCCATCTTGGAAACAACCACAAAAAAGTCCAACACCAGATCATAAATGAGCTCTAAGATACAATGAAAATATTTTTCTAGTTTTATATGGAAGGAGGTTTTGATTCAAGGGGACTATGCTTAATTGTCCACACTGTGGGAGACTTGACCCCAATTCAAGGATGAGGACAACAGCCTGTCCCCCAGTTTCTATTCCAAGGTTCTGATACAGATTTGATGTTGACGTAGGTCAGTTCAGTCAGTTCAGTTGCTCAATCATGTCCGACTCTTTGCGACCCTATGAAGTGCAGCACGCCAGGCCTCCCTGTTCATTACCATCTCTTGGAGTTCACTCAGTCTCACGTCCATCGAGTCCGTGATGCCATCCAGCCATCTCATCCTCTGCCGTCCCCTTCTCCTCCCGCCCCCANTGTCCCCCTTCCAACTTTTTGAGTCTCCATGGACTGTAACTCACCAGGCTCCTCTGTCCATGGGATTTTCTAGGCAAGTGGGTTGCCATTCCCTTCTCCAGAGGATCTTCTAGAGAAGATCCTCTGAATTGCAGATAGATTTTTCACCATCTGAATCACCAGGGGAGCCCACTCCTCAAATCGTATGTTGAAGCTCTAACTCACAGTACCACAAAATATAACTCCACTTGGACACAAGGTTTTTAAAGAGGTGATTAAGTTAAGGGCATTAAGGTGGACTCTAATCCAACCTGACTGGTGTTCTTACAATAAAGAGAAATTCAGACACACAAGCAGACAGGAAGGCCACATGTGCCCAGAGGAGAGGACACAAAAAGAAGCAGGCCCCTGCAAATAAATGAAAGACAAATGCCTCAGAGTGAAATAGACCTCCCCGGAAACCTGACCTCAGACTTCTAGTCCTCAGAACGGTGAGAAAATAAGTTTATTTTGTTTAAACCACCCAGTCTTTGGTATTTTGTTAGGACAGCCCCAGCAGACAAGGCAACAGCTTTCTGTCACTGCAGGTCAGGTTGAATTTTCTGCAAGTGTGTGTGCATCACGTGCTAAGTCGTGTCTGACCCTGTGTGACTCTATGATAGACCATAGCCCCCTAGGGTCTTCTATCCATGGAATTTCCCAGGCAAGAATACTGGAGTGGGTTGCCATTTCCTTCTCCAGGGCATCTGCCCAACCCAGAGATCAAACTTGTGTCTCCTGCATTGGCAGGTGGGTTCTTTGCCCCTGAACAACCAGGGAAGCCCCAGGTAAATTTTCTGAAGTTCTATCGAAATGTACTCTCTTTGGTCTGTCTTTTTTCACTCAACATTACTTCTTTGAGGTACATCCACATTGTGCTGTATCAATACACTCTTTTTCGTTCCTGAACAATATTCCATTGAATGTGTATACTACAGTTTATCCCTCCATTCACCTAATGCTAGACATTTGTGTTGTTCTCTGGTTGGGACTACCACAAATAAAGCTTATATGGATGTTTATTTACAAGTCTTTTCTTTTTTTTTTTAATCTTGTGTGAATATCTAGCACTAGAAAGGCTGTGTCATATGATCTGTGTATGTTTAGCTTCTTAAGAAACTGTTTTTTTTTTAATTTTTTAATTAATTTATTTTTTAATTTGACTTTACAATACTCTATTGGGTTTGCCATACATCGACATGAATCCACCACAGGTGTACACAAGCTCCCAATCCCGAATCCCCCTCCCACCTCCCACCCCACAACATCTCTCTGGATCATCCCTGTACATCAGCCCCAAGCCTCCTGCATCCTGTAAGAAACTGTTAAACTGTTTTGCATTTTAAATTCCCACCAGAAGTCTTTGAGAGTTCCTGTTGCCTCATATTCACAAATTGGTATTGTCAATCTTGAAAAGTTTTTGTCTTCATAATAGATATATAGTAGCATGTCACAGTGTTTTTCAATCTGCATTATATTAAGACAGCAGCATTGAGCATATTCTCATGTGCTTATCTGCCAAAAGTATATCCTCTTGGGTGAAGTGTCTACTCAGTTTTTTTGCACTTTGTATTGGGCTGCTTGTTTTCTTTTCACTGAATTTCGACAGCTCTTTTTATATTCTGAGTATGAGCCTTTTTAAAAATCAAATTAGTGATTTGCAAATATGTCTTCCTGGTCTGTGTCTTATCTTTTCATTCTCTTCTTACTGTCATTCACGAAGCATAAAATTGTGACTTCAGAAGTGTCAGTTTATCAATTTATTCTTTTATGGATCATGCATTTGGTATTGCATCTGTGAAATCTTTTCTTAGACTCAAGTCAAAAAGACTTTCTCCAACATTCTTCTAGAATTTGTATAATTTTCAGATTTAAATTTAGGTCTGAATACAATTGGAGTTAATATTAGTCTATGACTATTTTTGTTTTTTGCTTTTATAGATAAAATCACTGAAGGTAATAATGCTTTCATTTTTAAATGTTCTGTCACCACCATTACCTGTTTCCATCCACATTCTACCTCTTTCTCTATCTTCACATTCTTTTATCTAAGTGTCAGATTCTGTCCCCTCCTAAGTCAGCATGTTTATTGCTGTACCGACAACACTAACATGGCCCAAATGCTTTCCTGGTTTCTTTCCTTCACATATATGCAAGCTTAAGTTCTTTCTATTAAAAATAAAAAATAAAATAACACTGTTGAAACTACATAGCTTTCCAGTGACTTAATATTAACTTGCTTTAATTCTTTCTCTATCTGTATAACCCTCCTCACTCTATATCATCTCTCTCTTTATAGTGCTTAAAATATGTTTTGCCATATTTTCCTTTCTCATTGTACTGGTGACCATACGCAAAATCAGGGATTCTTCTGCCACCTTTAAAACAATGAATCCCCTGTGTATGCTCCAGACTACTATAATCTGACCTATATTAATCATACCTGTGTTAACTTCACACTATTTCCAGTAGGAATGTCAGTTGAAATATATGTCAAATTTAATTCATTCTTCTTTGACCCAACATATGATTTGTTTTGTATTTCCTGTGCTAGTAGATGGCTTAACACTCACCTTATCACCTAAATCAGAGAGCTGTGATTCCTCTGTAACCTCTCCCTCATTCTCCATGAAAAAATTATGAATCTCTTTCAATTGTATTTCTTACCTATGTCTCCAATTCACATTTCTTCTCTATATTCCCTGTTCTACCCTCATTATATCTCTTCTGAAGTTTTGGAACAGTATTCAAATTGTCCCACAGAATCCGGTCCTTATTCTCTACAAATCCAACTTTCATGCTGATGCTCAGATAAAGTTTCTGAAAGATAAATCTGTTCATAGGAATAACGTGTAAAAGCATGCATACCCACTGCATGTAGGAAGAATTTCACCCATTCTCATTTAACAGAATATGCCTTCCATGATCTGAGTACCTTATATTTGTCAGTCACTCTTAAATCTTTTCATTTACAATAAGTCCTCTAAATGAATTCTAAGAGCTACCTACAGTTAACTTTTTAGATTTCCTTGAACATGGCATTTTATTATACCACCAATCCTTAATCCATGACATGTACCTCTTCTTTAAATGGCCTTCCTTTTCATGTCCATTGGCAATCAACATAATTCCTGAAAAGCGTGGCTCATGCTTTCTTTCACATAGAGCTTCTCATGACTCAGTAAAGCCTAGGGGAGTATTCCTGTTTTCCCTAAGCATGTACTTCCATGGAGCCCTTAACACAGTATAACTGTGATAACTATAATTTAGCCTATTATTCCCCACTGCTACACTTCAGGGCACAAGCCAGTTCATACTTTTGTTTACACATTCAGTATCTAGGACAATCTTTGGCACACAGAAGGCTGTTGACATGTTTGTTAAATGAGTAATTTATTTTTCTCTTTTTGTGGAGAATGTTGTTCAAGGAGAGATACTTTTGCAATAAAAGATATAAAAATTTCCCTCTTTCTTTAAGGACATAGGCATCAGATATGTTCTATAAACTCTGATTGAAACTAGAAAATATGTTCTGAATCAGATATGACAAAAGTAGTTTGATTGAGAATACAGTAAACATTCAACCCCTTAAAGTTAGGTATTCACTCATAAACTCAAAAGACAGCAAGGAATTCAAACACAGTAAATGTTCCTATTCATCTGAAAAGGTAAACATATAGTCTATTTGCCTAGAAACCAAATTCTGCTTTTGCTATTTTCTCCCTGGCCTTTTTTGTTATAGAAGTAATAATGGTTTAGTCACTAAGTCATGTCTGACTCTTGCCATCTCATGGACTGTAGCACACCAGGCTCCTCTGTCCATGGGATTTCCCAGGCAAGAGTACTGGAGTGGGTTGCAAGTCCCTTCTCCAGGGCATCTTTCCCACCCAGGGACTGAAATCACATCTACAGTGGCAGGCAGATTCTTTACCATTGAACCACCAAGGAAGATGATTATAGAAGTAACACTTGATTATTTAGATGTAGTGGGATTTGTTTTTTAGTTCTATAATTTATTTGAACATAATAGTTAATGTTTGGATGTAACTTAAAAATTAGAATAATAGGTGCAAACTTAAGAAAGTATTTTATTTGACATAACTCATTAATATGATGTGAAAGCCTATTTATTAAGAACTATAGCCCTAATTTTTAGGTAAGAAAATATAGAAAAAGGTTAAAGAAAATTATTGCAAAATAATCATAAATCCTAAGCTGACTTATTTCTCATTATTTTTATCTTACTGTTCAATAGAAAAGGTCCTTGTCATCATAAACTTGTCAGTGACAAAATGAAATATTGAGTCCACGACTGATAAAAATCCCAATAAAAGGCTACAAAGTAAGAATGCATATACTAAAGCCATCTCTTCCATTTCAATTACTGTCCTGAAGCCAGCCAGCAGTGCTCACCAGAATGAGCTATGAAAACTAGAGTACAAATCTGGATTCCGTTGCTTGCTAGTTGTGTGATTCATGGCAGATCATTAACCTCTGGCTCTTGCAGTTGACAAAAACAGCAAGCCCTATTTAGCAGAAGAATTTAACGAAATACGTGTCAATCAGGACATTCCCAGCTATGCTGTGGGCAATTAACAACTCCAAAACATTTGCGGCTTAAAACTGCACACTTGCTTCCCCAGTTGAGCTTCAGATATGGCTGGCCAACTGCCTGTTCTGCTCCACCATGACGCTCAAGGACTCAGGTTCACATATCCACCTGGAACACTGCCAGTTTGCCAAGGGAGGAAATGGAAACCTGGCAAGTTGCATATTGACCTTAAAGTAACATCGACATATATATACTCCCAAGCGTAGACTAAATAGCTAGTGGGAAGCTGCTGAATTGCACAGGGAACTTAGTTCCGTGCTCTGTAACGACTTAGCGGGGTCGGAGGGAGGTTCAGGAAGGAAGGGATATATGTATTCATGTTGATTCACTTTGTTGTACAGCAGAAACTAATACAGCATTGTAAAGCAATTATACTCCAATTTTTAAAAAGTAAAAAATAAAGCTTCAACTTAGACATAACACAAGTTACTTCTGCTCATATTTCATTAATCATATCCCAAGAGGTCAGGGAAGTATAATCCTATCATGTGCTACAAGGGATACTTAGAAGCTTGTATTTTATACACATAGCATTTTGATAAGCTCAGGGATCCTGGATAGATCACAATAGTTAATAGCTTGCTGTACTGATAGATTACTCTGTTCAGGGCCCTCTGGTAAGGGCTTTGATCCTGTCATCTCAGCGAATTCTCATATTGGTCTGTACAGCGGGTACCCTGCTCTATCAGACACTGCTACTTGCCTTTCCAACATCCATTCCCTCAATACTGTGATTTACAGAATCAAATTCCGTGATTTACAGAAGTGAGATTTCACCTGGGATAACAGTATATAAAGCTTACATTATCCGTATATAATAACTATTTGGAGTCAAGTGGAAAACTTCAGGCTACATTATGGTATGTGGATTCTCTGAAAAAAGCATCCCTTAAAAATATGTAGATACATAAGCCAAAGCCATTCACTCTCCCCTCATCTTTCTATGGAAAGTAGAAATAACATCAAGTGATACAATGGTTATCAGGGGTTGTTCAGTCATTCAGTCATGCCGAACTATTTGCAACCCCATAGACTACAGCACTCCAGGCTTCCTTGTCCTTCACCATATCCCAGAGCTTGCTCAAACTCATGTCCATTGGGTCAGTGATGCCATCCAACCTTCTCATGCTCTGCTGTCCCCTTCTTCTCATGCCTTCAATCTTTCCCAGCATCAGGGTCTTTTCTAATGAGTCAACTCTTTGCATCAGGTGGCCAAATATTGGCGCATGGGAATAGGAAGGTAATCAGGGACATGCTGGCCATAACATCACTGCTGGTGATGCAGATCAGATGCCAGCAGTCAGTTACCTTGACTTTCCTGTATGTGAGCTAAATAAATAGGCCTCCTCTTTGAGATGACTTCTAAAGTTCTCTATTTTCTTCTGAATCATTTCTAATGGATGCAATTTATATCTGCCTAGATTTTTAATAAAATAAAGCTAGTCATAGAGGAGTTATCTATATTGGCTAAAATAACAAGACCAATTAATGCCAGATCTATGTTGGCCTGATGATAAAGCCAGTTGGTTAACAAGAGACTATCCAATCAATTCTAACAACTATGAGTCAAATCCCACATATTTGATATTTCAATACATATGTTATAACCAAGTTATTAATAAAATTTAGTTATTATTAAGGAACAGAGAAATTCTCAATGTTAATAAAATAGAGTTCAAATAAAATACAGGCTTCAATTAAATGTATCCAAGTTTTCTTATTGATGTAATCACCTTTGGCAGGGTGATTTCATTGTATAAATATAGTTTTCAGTGAAAGATTAACAATATAAGTGAGTATAGGATAACCAGTACACTTATTAGGCTGCGGTTCCCTCACTTATTAATTGCAGTAGTTGATTAGATAATATGTATTACTTTCTAGTCTGTGTAATCTATGATTTTATTATGGTGAGAGCAGGTGCTTTTAGAAACCTAACCATTCTTTGTGTATGATCCCTATAGAACAAATAGGAATTATTTGTTTTAATATCTTTCTTCTACAGTGATGCATATTTTATCTTAAAGGCATGCTTGCCTTTGTCTCCCTGTGCTTCTAGCACTTAGTAGAAAATCTGCTCAAACAATATTAATTGATGAGTAANATTCTTTGTGTATGATCCCTATAGAACAAATAGGAATTATTTGTTTTAATATCTTTCTTCTACAGTGATGCATATTTTATCTTAAAGGCATGCTTGCCTTTGTCTCCCTGTGCTTCTAGCACTTAGTAGAAAATCTGCTCAAACAATATTAATTGATGAGTAAAGTGTTAAATACTGTTCTGCCTGAAAACAGGGCTAGAAAATAAGGAAAAGAATCACTTTGAATTAATCACAACAATTTTTATTGATTAACTTGGAACCAATGTGACTATTACAAATAGGCAAATCTAGGCTTAACTAAATAAAAATTTCCTCACCATTTAGAGCTGCTTTTTGATTACTGATCTTGGGATCTTGTGAAGACTCAGTCTCTGGATATAATAGAAACAATAAATAGTAACTTTAAAAAAGAGACACTTTTCTGGATTGAGTGATGGTAGTCTATTCGGTAATATTCCACTGACATTAAATAGACTGGAAAACTTTAGTGGTTTAAAAACAATTAAAATCATTATTTTGTTCATGTAACAATTTTGTGTATATTTTCTTCAGTAGGGGGGCCTTTCTCCCTAAAATAATTCAGGGATCCAACTTTCTTCCGTCTCTGGCTGTGCCATCTCCTTGGCCCCACCCCCTCTGGATCCAGCTGGCAGAGGAGGAAAAGTATGAAGGAGAGTCCATCTCAGTGTTTTACGGTCCAGGCAGGAGAGAGATTCAGATTCACCCTCACTGAGGAGAACTTACACATATGGCCACACCTGACAGCAAAGGGGCCTTGGAAGTATACAGTGCCTTTTCAAATAAGGGAATAAGGAATTTCAGTGGACAATTGGTCTTTGTTAATCTTGCATTACAATTCTGTAATCTGCAATTCTACATAGATACAATGGAAGGACATGTATTTATTTGGGGTCTTTCAAATGCTCCCAATCCATCTTCAAGTATGAGCTATTTTCCCTTCTTGACATCAAAGCTTGAGAAAATAATGTGAATCTACTCTCAGAATTTCAGTATTGGAACTGAAAACGATATTGTTAAAGCTCTTTGTGTCACATTCTCTTTTTTTCCTTAGAAAGCTCATCAGTGGAACATTTTATGATGCTAATTCAATCTAAGCTTCTGTACTAATTCACATTATTTTCCTTAGACGTTCTATTCATCATAGAGACTAGATAAGCATAGAAGGCACAGAAGTGGAAGGACTTGTAGATGGACCGTAATGAAATAGTGGCTTTTATATTCTCATACAGTCAGATTCTCATTATCTCCCAATACCAAATGAAACTTTCAGTAACAGGCACAGACCATTGTTGGGTTTTATGACCATTGCACATTTGTTCAAAAGTAAATTGAAATAATCGCCTTGGTTAAAATAATTGAAGGTCATCTGTACATGGATTTATTTCATGTGTGTGCGTGCATGTGTGAGTGTGTGTATCCTCCCTATAAACAAGCACCTGCAAAGAATTTTAGACTCTCTTCTTACATTTAAGGGAAAATAAAAGGCATCTAAATAATAAAAATGAAGGGGAAGAACATTGTGAAGCTATTTCTTATTAAGTTATAATGCTCATTTTATAAGCTTTCACATACACATCTTTCCCCAGGTTTTTTAAATTTTTTTTAAACCAGTTTTTGCCGAATTAAAATTTAATTCTCAAAGGTCAGGATTGTGTCTCCCTTTCAAAAAGATTTCCCCTATACCTATACACTGAGAGCATTTTGGGTACTTGATAACTTAAGTGTTGAATAGGTATGTAATTTGATTTCAAGTATTAGGTTCGCCTTGACATACACACACACACATACACACACATCTCTGTCTCTCACANAGCGACTGAACTGAACTGAAGATGTTTATAATCTCATTTTGCTTATTTTTTTATTTAACGGCTAGAGAAATTTTTCATACATTTATCCATAATGTATATTTATTTATCTGTAAATTGGTGAAAAGAATTGACAGTAAATATTACAGTAATCATAATCGATATTAAATGATATTCCACTATGCTCCCTTGAGGCAGGTTTCAAATGGGCATGCTGTTAAGTCAATAAGTCACCCATGGAGCCCACTCTTCTGACATTTGTGATTGAGGTGATGGACATTCCAATATTTGGATGGGTGGAGTGGGAATTGCCTGCTTCATGTAGCAGCCACTGAATTAGTTTTAACTTGCTTATTTTTCTGTGTCAACTAATCTGTGTACATCAAGATATCAGATTAGATGAAAGGAGAAGGAATGAGACTTGATCCAGGATATGGGGATATTTATGATGCTTTAAATCTAATTGTTTTCTGGTAACAAAGGCAGGCACAGACATTATAATTGTCTTGCATTTTCTCTGTAATTGTTTCGAATCCTTTTTGGAAGTAAGTGCAAGGTCTCCTTGACTGTGAGTTTCTCTGGAGCCAATTAAATTTGTATTCCCAAGGTTTAGAACAGTGCCTGGCACAGGCAGTTATTAATAAGTATTAATGGTTTCTGATTCTAAATGGTTTTTGATTATATGAATGGGCTTAAAAGAATTAGTATAGTAAAATAATAGCAATATATAAGTGACATCTAAGACTATAAATTCTTAACAACATGACCAAAAAAATTCACCCTGACATCTCTTTTTTCATGCAGTTGAAATTCTAAAAATGTCACTTTATTGACATAGTGCTTTCCTCTCCTCATCATTCATGACAATGAATCCTTCTCTCTCTGTTTATGGGGAGAAGCTATTGGCATTTTTCTATAGAAGCATTTGCAGGGATTATACATCCTCACAGTTTGGCACGTTCTTTGATAGAAAAATGTGCTGAATTGACCTGATCGTTGTAAAATACTAGAGATTTACGGTCCTTCTCTTCTGTGGGTGGTGAGAAATAGCTCCTCTTTGCTAAATAGTAAAGAAAAATTATTTTTCTACATAAATATTATCACTCACAGCATTCATCTTCTTGATAAATATGAAAAATAATATCTATCTTTAAGAACTGCTGGAAACTCAAGGCCAATAAACAACTTAGAAAGCCTCATTAATCTTTATGAATTGAAAATAAAGCCTATAGGAAATATAATTTCCCCTTTTAAAAAATATTCTTCTCTCATTTTATTTTTTATGACAAAGGAAATGCAATCTCATTTTCTTCAATTAGAGAGTATAGATTTCTTTTCAAACAAAATTAAAAACCATATACAATGCCTCATCACCCAGGAATAAGATCAAGTAGCAATTTATTATATATCTTTATCTTATTTTCCTATATATGAGTATATATTTATAAAAAATAACAGTATGTTAATTCCATTTGCAAGTTTGTGAAAAACAAAATCGCTATATCATGACCACATTCCTATATTAATAAATATTGGTTTAAAAGGCATTGTAAGGACTTAACTACAATTTATTACCATATGCATCTTGCAGGAAATTTTGATTGTTTACACCTTTGGTTATAATAAATAATGCTACAGGAAACATTTATGACTCTTCCGAATTTAAATCCTAACATTCACACAAACTACATATATGTTTGGGGAACTTTCTATTTAGTCTCCTCAGAAGGAGGATCTAGATTAATTTTTAAAATTTTAAGTGTTTAATATTTAATGTCAGACTATTTCCCCAGAAGCCTATACATGCTTACATTGCTGTCAATAGTATATGAATGTTTCCATAAGGTTTAATATTTAATTTTAATAATATTTCTCCCTGAAAACTCAGCTACCAAGTATATTTTCAAGTATTGAAAGTGTGTTTAATAAATTTGTGCTTTCACTTGACATAGCACAAATTTATTACATACACTTTTCCTCCATAATAATGAAATAAAGGCACTTTTTAAAGATAAACTAAAACCATACAGTTATAAATAAAATAAATCATGAAATCATCTTTTGCCCCCAGTAGTATTGTCTTATTTCCCAGAGGAAGTAGATTTATGTCAGTTTTGTACCTACATACACACACATGTATGTCTGTATACATACACATTCTCTCTCTTTACACACACACACACACACACACACACACACACACACACACACACNCTTTTGCCCCCAGTAGTACTGTCTTATTTCCCAGAGGAAGTAGATTTATGTCAGTTTTGTACCTACATACACACACATGTATGTCTGTATACATACACATTCTCTCTCTTTACACACACACACACACACACACACACACACACACACGATACGTTTGTAGAAGTAGCTTTTCCTCTTTCCAAAATTGGTATCACATCCAATACACTGTTCTGTATTTTTTCCTAAACACTGAATACTTCTATACTTTTCCTTTTATTCGCCAAAGCACTTTTTTGAATATGAACATATCCGAACACACCCAGATCACATCTCTTACCTCAGCAATCTGAGGAATCTCAGATCTCAACTTACCAGAAAACAAGTATTTTGGATTTTCTATATAGACTTTCCATTTGTATTATTGTTAGCATCATCAGAAAAGGCCAAGAATTGAATACAAGGCAAATTTGAGTTTTTTTATGGAACTATCTCTAAATGGAGTTTTTAAAAATAATTATGTTATCAACAAAATTATAATAAAAATAATTTCTCATATGATTTGTTTTAAAAGGAAGAGAAAGGAATTATGCACTTTTGTTGTTGTTTGTCTTTGGATGGTGATTTGGAACAGTGTAAAAAGGTGAACTTCTTCAATCCATTCCATCAGCTACACTGAGGGCCAGAAGAATTGAAGAAGTCCAACCAATTGAAGTTCTCAAATCAGAGTGAGTCTCTGTTTTCATCAGTGAGGATATTGCAAGGATGAAAAAATGTAGTGTGCCTCCTTGCTACCTATGGATAAACTCTGAAAGCTTTATGCAGAGTGAAATAAATCACACATAAAAGAACACCCAGATTGCCCTCTTGCTCTTCTAATTGTGATGTCACTTCCTCTTATTACTCAAATATTGTGTTAAATGTGGTTATGTGGAATCTAGAAAAATGGTACAGATGAAGCTATTTGCAAAGTAGAAATAGAGATACAGATGTAGAGAACAAACTCTANGCCCTCTTGCTCTTCTAGTTGTGATGTCACTTCCTCTTATTACTCAAATATTGTGTTAAATGTGGTTATGTGGAATCTAGAAAAATGGTACAGATGAAGCTATTTGCAAAGTAGAAATAGAGATACAGATGTAGAGAACAAACTCTATCTTTTGTATGGATACAAAGAGGGGGAAGGGAGGTGAGATGAAAAGAAGGTTGAGATTGACACATTTATGCTTATATTCATTAGTGCTCATGCTCAATAGTGTCCAACTCCTTGCAGTACCATGGACTGTACTCTGCCAGGCTCCTCTGTCCATGGGATTCTCCAAGAAAGAATACTGGAGTGGATTGCCATTTCCTACTCCAGGAGTTCTTCTCCACCCAGGAATCGAACCCATGTCTCTTGTATTTCCCACATTGGCAGGTGGGTTCTTTACTACTGTGCCACCTAGGAAGCCTACACACACACACACACACACACACACACACACACACACAGTACTATGTATGAGATAGGTAACTAGTGAGAACCTACTGAATAGCACAGGAATCTCTGCTCAATCCTCTGTAGTGACCTAAATGGGAAGGAAATCCAAGAAATAGGGGATATATGTAGACATATGGCTGATTTGCTTTGCTGTACACCAGAAACTAACACTACATTGTAAAGCAACTATACTTAAATAACGATTTTTTTAAAAAGTGAAGAAAATAAGTGAACATTCTTGAGATGTGAGGAATTCTCCAAGAACAGTAACCAGCACCCAATGAAACTACAAGAGACACCTCAATCCCTGAGTCACACCATGATTTACTTCCTCTAGCCCACTCTCTATCCCCAGTTACAGCTCTAACCCTATCTGCTGCTGTCACTACCCACCCACATCCTCTACTTGCCACATGCATTTGCACTTGCATTCTCTTGCCCACAGCGTTTTGCAGGACAAATCCTCCAGCTGTGAATACCTTTTCCAACCTCTTCTTATAATCTAGATATTGGTCAGATCCNTGCTGTCACTACCCACCCACATCCTCTACTTGCCACATGCATTTGCACTTGCATTCTCTTGCCCACAGCGTTTTGCAGGACAAATCCTCCAGCTGTGAATACCTTTTCCAACCTCTTCTTATAATCTAGATATTGGTCAGATCCATGTGACTGATATTCCCATGGAAGTATGTTGATCCCAGAACACCCCAGTCTTGTGGTCTCTGATCAGGGATGTCTATCACCCATCAGGGTGAACAGACTCATGTTCATTGTCTTTTCTCACATCTGAATATTTCCACCCCCATTCTCACCCATTTCTGTTCTGGAAATCTTCTGCAAGGTCAAGCAAATCTCTGGGTTCTTGATCTAGGGCCAATAAATATTCTCTTCATTTTAAGCTATCCAGGCATTGAGTAAGTGTGCAATAGGAAAACAGGAAATAAAAACTGAGTCCCCACAAAGTGCTCATAGATAAGCACATTCCCTGAGGAATCACATGAATAGATAGAACATTTTTCCATATAGATTGTTTTCTTCTTTATAAATTATTAAAATAGAAAGAGAGTAAATAGACCAAAAAAATGTAGAGAGGGTGACAAGACTTCAGCCTGAAAGTGCATTTTATTGCAAAATAATGCAAATGATTTGCTAAAAATATGAGAGTATAGGAAGTAAAAGTCAAATATTTCTGTTTCTCTTTGCATAATTCTTGAGAATTATTTTGTCTATACCTTTCCAGTTTTCCTTTTACAGATCACATAAATGTTTATAGACAATATTAGCCCTTTTCAAATGTCTTTGCAAATACATTTTGCCTTATTGCTTTATTTATTGTGCTCATGTGCATGTGTTATAAAGTGCATTGCTTTTTTTCCCTTTATGATTCATAGGCTTTGTGTCATGCTTTGAAAAAAAATTCCTACTCCCAAGATGATATGATTTTTTTGTAATTTGTGTGTGGTAGTAGAGCAAAGCATTATAGAAAAACTTTCTTTTTATATATAGCAACCTTTTACTGACACTGAAATCAACTGGCCCCTGGGAAAACAGTGACATTACATTTAATGGAGCTGAACATGTTTGGAATCATCAAATACAAGATCAATTAACCAGAAAATTGATAGCCCCATAAATTTATACATAAGCCTCTCAGTGAACCTACACAGAATTTATGAGCACTTGGCCTGAAGGACACTTGCAGAAATAATCCACACTTCTCACTGTTAAGTCACATTGAGACTCAGAAATGTAAACACATACGTATGAACTGTGTAGTCTTAAAATGGGTTCCTAACTATTCTCAGAAAAACTCATACTCAAAACATGTCAGGTTTTATATATTCTATGCCCATATATACATGATTTGTTGACTTTATCCATTATACATCAAGTTTCATGACGTCACCTCTTCAGTGTCTTTATAAGCAACTAGCTGTCCTAGACTTGAAGCCAACAACTTTTTTGTTGGGCAACAACTTTTAATACCCATGTGTATAGGTTTGAAGAAATACAGTCACTTTTCAACTTCCTGCTCTATCTAAAACCACATAATGCTTGTTAGATATCAGACCTTGTCTTCTTTGGTCTGATGTCAGCTGGTTGGGTACCTTATTACTGAAATTATGATAATCATGTCATCTGTTTTCACTAATGAAGTTGTTAAATAAAATATAGTCAGATTTAGAACTCTACCACAGACCCTCCCTTGGGTTGACATTAAACATCAATCTACCTACTTTTTGGTGATCATTTAAAAACTATGACTCCACCTAATCATACTGAAATCCTGCCAACACTTCCCAATTAAGTCTTTAGGGATATTGTCAGAAATAATCTGCTGTGCCATATGCACTGCATTCTGTATTCCAAATAACCCTATCAATCTAAATGAGTGAAATTAATCTTGAAATTATCATTTTGTTTCTCATCAAAGTTATGGAATGTTACTGCATCAAGGGAATTTTCTGAGAGTGGGATTAAGTCTTCCAGTTAATCTGTTTTTCCTTACCAACTATGTAAATGTCTCATTAGTATAAATAATTTTTCATACTGTATGTTTATGTAAATTATACCTGCTAACTATAGAAACTAGATTTACAAAAAACACAGAGAAATGAAAACTAATTCATAATTTCCATATCTGGAGATAACCTATATTAACATTTTATTGAATATCGTTCTATAGGTATAATCATATTTTAACTATATATATTCTTTTATTTCAAATTTAGTGCCAGCTCTACCAGTTAACATGTTGAAAATAAACAAATGTATCACCAAAAGGCAAAAGCAAAACCAAAGCATAATGATATATATACAGAGATCTAAATGAATATGCACATCTCAGGTATCTACAAAGGCTACTGAAGAAATGTTATCTTTGTCACCCATATTGATCATGACCTACTGAGCTACACACTGATTCTTGGAAAGTATAGTTTAATGTCAGCTCCATGGGCATCTCTGTAAAGAGTATCTTGCTTTCCTCCCTGGTAATCTTGCAACTCAAGAAATTAAATTCAGTCTCTTAAGAAAATTAAATTACTTTCTCTCTGAGACCTTAATTTCAATTCTTTTGGATATATATTCAGAAGTGGATGGCTAGATCATAAATAGTCCTATTTTTAGTTTTTTGAGAAACCTCTGTACTATTTTCCATAGCAGCTTCAAAATTTTACATTCCACCAACGGTGCTGTGTTGTGCTTAGTTGTTCAGTCGTGTCCGACTCTTTGCAACACTGTGGACTGTAGCCAGCCAGGCTCCTCTGTCCATAGGGATTCTTCAGGCAAGAAAACTGAAGTGGGTTGCCATGCCCTCCTCCAAGGGATCTTCCCAACCCAGGGATCGAAACCAGGTCTCCCACATTGCAGGCAGATTCTTTACTGTCTAAGTCACCAGTGCACATGGTTTCAGTTTCTCCAGTCATCACCAATGTGTATCATTACTTTTTAATCTTTGAGACTAGCTAACCTAATATGTATCAGGTGATATCTCATTGTGAATTGGATTTGTATTTTCCATGTACATGTTGGTCATTTGTATATTTTCTTTAGAGAAATGCTATTCAAGTCCTTTGTCAATTTTCTTAATCAGTTCTTTTGTTTTCTTTTTGTTACTGACTTATAAGAGTTTCCTATATATTTTGTACATTAATCTCTTTATAAGACACATTTATACATATTTTTTCCTGTTCTATAGGTTGCCTCTTAGTTTTATTGATAAGGTTTCCAGTTTTGTTTTGTTTCTTTTGTTTTGTTTGCTGGGCAGAAGCTTTTATTTTATTTAGTTTGATGTAGCTCTACTTACCTAACTGTTTCTTGTGCTTTGATGTTATACCCAATAAGTCACTGCAAGGCCAAAATCTAAAATCCCGTATTTACTTCAGCAATATTCACAATATCCAAGATAAAGAAACAATCTAAATATCCATCAATAAATGAATGAATAAAGAAAATGTGATATATGCATAATGGTTCTCAGTCTCTCAGTCCTGTCCAACTCTTTGCGACACCACAGATGGTAGCCCACCAGGCTCCTCTGTCCATGGGATTTCCCAGGCAAGAATACTAGAATGGATAGTCATTCCTTTCTTCAGGGGATTTTACCAACTCAGGGATTGAACCTGTGTCTCCTGCATTGGCAGGCAGATTCTTTACCATTGAGCTACCTAGGTAACCCAACTCATATTAGGTACTTAAAACTGTCAAACTTATAGAAGCAGAGAGTATAATGGTAGTTTCCAGGGGTTCAGGGGAGGAAAAAATGGAGAGCTATTTTCCAAAAGGCAGAAAGTTTGTTATGCCAGATGAGTAAATTCTAGAGATGTGCTGTACCATATAGTGTCTATAGATTTCCCTCCCCCCACTTCTCCATTTCTAGAAATGAGAAGTTATACAGGCCTGCCAATCCAACTATAAAAATCTTTCAATATCTAACATAAATAAATTTTGATCCATAAACAAGAGAAAGATTCTTAGGCAACAATCATTTGTCCACCACTATGAATACATTTGAACTTCAATTAATAAATAGTCAATTGGATGTGATAACCTCAAGGAAGATAGTTCCCTGAAAATCAGGTACTATTTTTTATAATTTGCACTTTGAGAAATGAGTACATGATTAGGGGCTGGTTAGGATGGTGAACAAATGGTGTGTAACACACAAAATGAGGTGACTAAACCTTGGCCTGGATACCACAAGTACATTCTTCTTGCTAAGAGGCACTGAGGCATATTACATTTTGGAGGAATAAGTGGTTTTTGATGCAATTAAATTCTTGTCTCAAAGGGGTAATTATAAAGCTTTCATCAATAGCTGGACTCATGCTTTGGGTTTAGGGATAAGAGATGAGGGAAGAAGTAACTGGTTCTTCCTTTGGTAAGAATTTGTTGTTATCAATATTTAAAAATTCCTGCCCAACTGGGTTAGTAACCATTGACCAAACAAAATGTTTTCCACCATCTCATCACACCTGCTCTGGGCCTACTTATTATTTCTAACTCAGGAACAATATGAAATTGCATATCTTCCCAAGTTTCACAGACATGTCTACTGATGTGGTATTAGACATTTCAGTGGAGATGTTGAACAGGAAGATGTATGTATGCATGTGTTTGCAAGATATACATACAAACACCCATATATATATATGGAGTTTGGGAGAGATATCTAAGCTGGAGATATAAATTAAGAAATTTTTAACATGAAGCTGATATACAGGTATTGAAAGCATGAAACTTAATAATATCACCAATGTGGTCTGTGCAGAGAAATATATGCAAAAGCTAAGTAAGGGACCACTGCCATCCTAACATCATGAAACCAAGGGTGAGGGAGCCAAGATAAGAGACAAAGAAATAATCAGCAACCATAAGAAAACTGAGAGTGCTATGTAATATAAACCAAGTGAATAAATTACATAAAATAGAAATGAGTGATAAACTTTTTAACAACACTTCTGATAGGTTAAGTAATGTTAAAGCCAAAAATAGACATTGGGTTTTGCATGACAGTATTCATTACATGTGAATGGAAATATTCTAGGGAATTTAGGGAGCCAATTATTGATAGGAAAATTATGAACAAGTGGAATAGGATTTAAAGTGATGAAACTGTTTACAGGAATTTTCTCACAGATAATAGAAGATAAACAGACTTGTAGGCATTTGAAGTGGGTCAAGATAGACATCAACAATCTGTCTCTGGTAATAGGCAGGAGAAAAGAGTTCATGGTCAGATGTTGATAGGTCTGTATGTGGATGTTTTCTGTTGACTTCATACATTTTCTTAGTAATGTATAAATACAGGTCAACCATCAAGTGGAAGTAAGGATGGAAGGAAAAGCATTGTGAACTTAGGGATACATGGAAATTAATCAGCCAGTCAAATGGAAGGNAGTTCATGGTCAGATGTTGATAGGTCTGTATGTGGATGTTTTCTGTTGACTTCATACATTTTCTTAGTAATGTATAAATACAGGTCAACCATCAAGTGGAAGTAAGGATGGAAGGAAAAGCATTGTGAACTTAGGGATACATGGAAATTAATCAGCCAGTCAAATGGAAGGAGGATTGTATGAATATTTGATAGCACTAAATCTATCTTGTGAATGATTAGTCAATGTGATGGTATGTTCTTTTCTAGCAGTATTCAGCTACACAAGTATAAAAGGTAGACTAGAGATGGATGGTTGTACTTAACCAGACAATTCAAGAAGTTAAATTCAGTCTCTTAATAAAATTAAATTAATTTCTCTTTGAGACCTTGATTTCAGTTCTTTTGGACACATATTCAGAAGTGATGGCTAGTAGTTCTCTTTTTAATTTTTTAGGGAAACTCCATACTGTTTTTCCAAGAGTAAATATAATGAAGGATCATTGGAAAAGAGAGTTGAGGTATACACAGATTGGTTTTATTGTGATTAGTCATGAGATTTACTCTGGGCTTAGAGGGAAAGGAGGACATCTTGGTTTGCAAGGAAAAGTAAAAAGGTGTTAGGACTAATGCATTGGAAATCCTGGAAAAAGCCAATGGATTATAAGAGCTAGGGTACTAAACAGAGTAAGCTAGAAGTCAGAAGGTGGCATTCAGAGTAGTATGTAGGCAGGATGTAGGGTAGAAGGCAAGATCATTCAAGAGATGATCACTGGAGAGAGTGACAGGGAACCAGAAGCTACTACTACAGACAGCTGATGGAACACAGGGTTCGATGGAACACAGGGGCTGATGGAACACAGAGTGTATGATCAAATCTGATGCTTGAGATTCAAAGCCAAGGATGCAAGAGATGAGAGAGAAGCTCTACAAGTGTCAGTGAAGACACTGAAATAAGGACAGAGGAAGAAACAGCCATCACAAGAGAGTGCTAGCAGGATGTGTAGAAAGAAGAAAGAATAGGAGATTTATAGTATTTTATGAAGATTAGGCTGCAGTAAGAGAAGGGTGATCAGAAAATCTAGGTATCCTTTACTGTCTGATATGACATAGTGGCATTTATCCTGGTAAGTTCGAGGCAGTAGGTATTGAAGGGTAGAGGAAAAAATGTGTTTCTGGAACTTTCTCTGCAACTCAGAAAATGGAGTAGAAATCAAACGTTGCATTTTAAACACTTTCTTATAAGAGAAAGATTGCTCTGAAATTAACATCACACAGTTTTTTTCTTGTGTTTATTTTCTTCTCGACACCAAATTGTCCTCACCAGCTTTTTTAACAGTTACTCTTCTTTTCATTTAAGTATAATTGCTATACAATGTTATGTTAGTTTCTCCTGTGTGATGAAGTAAATCAGTTATATGTATCCATATATCCNCCTGCCTGCACGCAGGCTCCACCAGCAGCTGGAGCCCCTTCTTCTGCTTGCCTCCTCCCAGCCACCTCCTCCCCCTGGGCCCCTCTTGCCTCCCTCGTCGTCCCACCCCCAGGGCCCTGCTCTCCCAGCTCTGCCCCGGGGCCCACCCAAGCCTCACCTGGCTGCAAGGCCAAGTTAGCAGCGAGCAGGGGGAGGAGGAGAGCCTTCATGGTGGCGGGTTCAGGTGAGCAGAGCCTGGGCGGCTTTAAGGGCTCTGCTGGCAGGGCAGGGCCTGCTGCCCACAGTCAACACTGATGGTCCAGGCCCCAGGGCAGGGCAGATCTCAGTGCCTGCCAGGCTGCACCCTCCCTGGCCTTCTCTCTGTTTCCAGAAGGCAGAGCCTGCTGGGGATGGGGGCCCATTTCTCAGCCACCAGGCAGCTTCTCCACTCTCGCAGAGAGGGCAGTTCCATAAGGAGCCTAGAAAGGCTTCCACCGGTCAAGACCTGAGGGTAGGAGGTTCATCAGCAGGCCGGCTCTTCAGCCACACCGGACGCCAGGGCCGTGGTGGCAGTGACTGTGTCCCTTTCCCACCCTTCTCCCATCAGCGCCTCCGGCCAGCCTCTAGAAATCCGCCTGTATTGCCGAAAATTGTTTTAGGTTTGATGCATTTGTTAACAAAAGAAACCACTTGTTACACACAAATAAACAATTTCAATATTTAACAGAGGACTATTTGACTTAATTTTAATATACAGTCGTTAAAAGAAAAGCAAAGAAAGAAATAGAACAGAGAGAGGTAAACGGCTTATTAAACATCACCAGCTTGGGCCAACTACTTATCCAGACTTAAAAGCTCTGGGAAGACCCTCCAGCAATCTGGAGTCCTAATTGGGAAAGGGTCCCCAGCAGTGCATCCACCTCACAGGTGAGACTTCAGGTTGCAGTTCTGGGGGCTCCTGCTTATAAGCCCAGGCTTCAAACTGATACCATCATCAGCAAAAATGCAGCTCTGTTTTTTAAAAGTTTTACAATGCTGATTGCTTCACGTTGTGAGTTACAACCTCTCAACTGATTGCTTCACATTGTGAGTTAGACCCGGGAGGTTGGCCAGACCAACCCCTTCAGGGGCTCAAGAATTCCAAGATCCTTTCTGATCTAAAGTGTCACCTGACTTTCTGTGCGTGCAGGCAGGCACAGAATCCAGGCAGTGACCAGGCAGGGCAGAAGCAGATCAGAGGTCTGATCTCCTGCTTCTGAAGCCTGAACAAGACTTCTTCCATTTTAATTTCCCTAATGTGGCCCTTCCCGCATTCCTCCAAACCCAGCGGTGGGGGGTGGCAATGGTGGCTCCTGACCGCTCTTGACCTGGGGGCCAGGAGTGATCCCTGCTGTCCTTTCACCTGACCTCTGTGGGCAGTCTTCCCGGGACCCCTTGGAGTGTCGGCAGGGGCTGACGGCCCAGGCCGCACCAAGTGCTTGCTGGCCCCTGGCGTGAGTCTGGGGGCAACAAGCCCCTCCCTGCGGGGTAGAGTGCCTTTCATTTCCTCAGATCTTCCTGGCCCCCAGATGGCCTCAGGGAGCAGATCTTACTCCCCTGCTTGATTTACCCTGAAAAAGGGCCAGGGCGTGTCATGGGTGGAGAGGACGCTGCTAGAGGGTGAGCACTGGGTGAGCTCCCTGGGCTGTGGGGAGGCTGAGGGACAGGTGGGTGCCTCACTAGGGGGGAGCCCCGGATGACAGGGGTGACCTGAGTCCCGGCCCTCCCGTGGCTCAG
>SJYV01042949.1:3546-56813 GCA_006410875.1 Neotragus pygmaeus | reverse complement strand
AAGTGGTGCTGGGAAAACTGGTCAACCACTTGTAAAAGAATGAAACTAGAACACTTTCTAACACCATACACAAAAATAAACTCAAAATGGATTAAAGATCTAAATGTAAGACCAAAAACTGTAAAACTCCTAGAGGAAAGCATAGGCAAAACACTCTTCAACATAAACCATAGCAGTATCCTCTATGACCCACCTTCCAGAATATTGGAAATAAAAGCAAAAATAAACAAATGGGACCTAATTAAAATTAAAAGCTTCTGCACAACAAAGGAAACTACAAGCAAGGTGAAAAGACAGCCTTCAGAATGGGAGAAAACAATAGCAAATGAAGCAACTGACAAAGAATTGATCTCAAAAATATACAAGCAACTCCTGCAGCTCAATTCCGGAAAAATAAGTGACCCAATCAAAAAATAGGCCAAAGAACTAAACAGACATAGACATACAGATGGCTAACAAATACATGAAAAGATGCCCAACATCACTCATTATTGGAGAAAAGCAAATCCAAACCACAATGAGGTACCATCTTACACCGGGCAAAATGGTTGCTATCCAAAAGTCTACAAACAATAAAGGCTGGAGAGGGTGTGGAGAAAAGGGATCCCTCTTACACTGTTGGTGGGAATGCAAACTAGTACAGCCACTATGGAGAATAGTGTGGAGATTTCTTTAAAAACTGCAAATAGAACTGCCTTATGACCCAGCAATCCCACTGCTGGGCATACACACCGAGGAAACCACAATTGAAAGAGACACGTGTACCCCATTGTTCATTGCAGCACTGTTTATAATAGCCAGGAAATGGTAACAACCTAGATGTCCATCGGCAGATGAATGGTAAGAAAGCTGTGGTAAATATAAACAGTGGAGTATTACTCAGCCATTAAAAATAATACATTTGAATCAGGTCTAATGAGGTGGATGAAATTGGAGCCTATTATACAGAGTGAAGTAAGCCAGAAAGAAAAACACCAATACAGTATACTAATGCATATATATGTGAATTTAGAAAGATGGTAACGATAACCCTGTATGCAAGACAGCAAAAGAGACACAGATGTATAGAACAGTCTTTTGGACTCTGTGGCAGAGGGAGAGGATGGCATGATTTGGAAGAATGACATTGAAACATGTATATTACCATATGTGAACAAATAGCCAGTCCAGGTTCAATACATGATACAGGATGCTCAGGGCTGGTGCACTGGGATGACCCAGAGGGATGGGATGGGGAGGGAGGNGAGGATGGCATGATTTGGAAGAATGACATTGAAACATGTATATTACCATATGTGAACAAATAGCCAGTCCAGGTTCAATACATGATACAGGATGCTCAGGGCTGGTGCACTGGGATGACCCAGAGGGATGGGATGGGGAGGGAGGTGGAAGGGGTGTTCAGGATGGGGAACACATGTACACCTGTGGCAGATTAATGTCAATGTATGGCAAAACCAATGCAATATTGTAAAGTAATTAGCCTCCAATTAAAATAAATAAATTTATATTTAAATAAATAAATAAATTTTAAAAGTCAAAATCTCTAGCATGTTAATTTAGTATGTTCTGTGTCTTTTGAGTCAAATAAGTCAGAATCTTGATCTCAAGTTTTTAGCATGATAAAGTTATCCTAGTCACATACAAACTAATGAGTCATATCAAAATGTTTGTTGTATTAAGGGAAAAAAAACTCTAGCATCTAAATACTTTTATTACAGAAGTATGTGTACTGTCAGTTTGCTTTTAGGCTGTTAAGCAGTACACTCCTTTGACGCTGGAGTCCAACCCCTCTTAATGGACACAAGGTCTGTATTTGCCCTGAATAGGGTGATTTAGGTTTCTGGAGAATCAGTTTGATTGCATTACGTTTCCAGGGAAATCAATGAGTTATAGGTTGTATTCAAAACAAATAGAGGTCAACACAGGCTAAAGCAGTCAATATGTGGCATCTCTTTTTTAGGTACCCAGAGGCTATACATGTGCAGGAATGAGATTCGAAAAGAGATAGGATTTATTATCCTAAATGTGTGTTAAATTTCTATTCTTTTTAAAGCTGAGACTATGATTTTTAAAGATCAACAACCTTAACTTTTAGTCAAGTCCAGGGCAGGCAGCCTGATGATATATTTTTAAAGTACTCAGAGCTGTTACCTGGGCCTTTAAGATTCAGCTAAATAACACCTCATCTCAGTCCTCTGGGTGTCTCTGTTTGCTCCTCTGCATATACCTCCTTAACCATGCATAGCATCTTTCCACTGCAAAGATTTAAAACAAAGGGCCAATTGGTTTTATACCTTACTGGAAAATCTTTAAGGGCAGAAACTTATTTCTGCTTTTATTTGTGAGATCCATTTACTTATTATAGTACCTGCATCACATATTTTTTTTAAAAAAGCAATAAAATGAATCTAGAGATTATCATATTAAGTGAAGTAAGTCAGAGAAAGACAAATATCACATGTTATTACTTACATGTGGAATTTAAAAAGGTTATATAAATGATCTTATTTACAAAACAGAAGAAACAGACTCACTGAGAAAACAAACTTACAGTTATCAAACGGGAAACTGGGGGCAGAGTGGAGGATGAATCAGAAGTTTGGAATTAACAGAGCACACTACCTACTATATATAAAATAGGTGAACAACAAGGACCTACTGTATAGCACAAGGAACTATATCCAATATCTTGTTATAATCTATAATGGAAAAAATCTAAAAAATAATATATATATTAATATATATAGATATATAAAACTGAATCATTCTGCTATACACCTGGAAATAACATAACATAGCAAGTCAACTATAAAAGCAATAAATATTAGCCAAATTTATGAATTCATTAATTACATGTGTATGAATGAATGAATTTACATATATAGAGTAAAAAATGTGGGACTGAACAAATTAAAATGTACTTAAACTATAAAATTGGGGGCTTCCCTGGTTGCTCAGTGGCAAAGAATCTGCCTGCCAATGCAAGAGATGTAGGTACAATCCCTGGTTCAGGAAGATCCCTGGGGGAAGGAAATGGCAACCCACTCCAGCATTCTTGCCTGGGAAATCTCATAGGCAGAGGAGCCTGGCGGGCTACAGTTCATGGAGTCACAAAGAATTAGACACAATATAGTGACTAAACAATAACAAGAAACAACCATAAATTAGGACACAACTTCAAACCCATTCTATGAAAAAGATAGAAGAATGGCCAGAGAGTGAACAACAACAAAATATCTCCATCTCTGTGCATTGCTAAGGAGACTTTGGGAATCCATATAGGAAACCATGTGAGAAAGGCACTCTCACTCTGAAAAGAGAAAGGAATATTTGAAAACTTAATTGGTAAGTTAGAAAATAATTGCCTGAATACAAACATCCCTTTCCACAAAACACACATACACACACAGAGTCATCATCTTCATTTTTGCCCAAGTTGGAGAAACATAGAAAAATAGGCATTCTGTCTTTAATATTAATAGATCTAGGGTTGAGAAGGAGAAAGAAGAATTCTACTAGATATAAAAATATTTACTATATATACATGTCTTTTCTATATTTACATATCTTTGAATAAAATAAGAAACATTCTTAGTTTATAAAATACTGCTTTGACAACACCTGTTTAAACACAATATATCTCTTCTATTTAACATAATTGAAACTATACTGACAACACCAATTCATGTAGAGAAAATGGGAAAAAAGAATAGGAGACTTGAAAAAATATACTAACTGTTTTGCAAAGGCTTTTATAATATAGTAATAATTTTCCTTTGCATTTTAATTATAGTCCTAAGGCCTTCAACATTCAGAGTCACTTGGACTGCAAGGAGGTCAAACCGCTCAGTCCTAAAGGAAATCAGGCCTAAATATCCATTGGAAGGTCTGATGCTGAAGCTGAAACTCCAATGCTTTGGCCACCTGATACGAAGAACTGACCCATTGGGAAAGACCCTGATGCTGGGAATGATTGAAGGCAGGAAGAGAAGGGGATGACAGAGGATGAGACAGTTGGATAGCATCACCGACTCAATGGACATGAGTTTGAGTAAACTCCAGGAGTTGATGATGGACAGGGAAATCTGGCATGCTGCAGTCCATGGGGTCGCAAAGAGTCGGACACAACTGAGCAACTGAATTGAACTAAAATGAAGGTCTTCCACATTTAGCCTAGAGAAAGTAAAAGGATATATTTTTCTGACATTGTAGATTGTAATTAAGATGATGAGAATTTTATATTAATAGACAAAGACATACTTGATGTGTAAAATCAACGGTTGCTCATTTATTTGATTTGAGGTTGTTGGGACAAAGTCAATTTGATAGATGTAGAGGAGTAAAATATCAATATTAAGTCACGAGCATACATGTGACTGTCAGGACTGCTACTGTGAGTAATTGCTATCCTGAACTACATAGGAACTTGTTTTTTATATGTTCCCGTGAGTCAAAAATTTGGGTTCAGACTGAAGCTATTTGATATAGGAGATTATAAATTTTAGCATTAATAATCTTTCATAAGACCAGTAAATATGAGATTTTCCTGGGGGTCCAGTAGTTAAGAATCTGCCTTCCAATGCAGGCAATGTGAGTTCAATCCATGGTTAGGGAACGGAGATCCCACAACTAAGGGATCAACTAAGCTGGCCTGCCACAGCTAGAGAGCTCTGTGTAACATGATGAAAAATCCCATGTGCTACAACTAAGACCTGACACAGCCAAATAAATAAATAATAAAAAAGAGGAAGATCAGTAAATGCATGTTGAAGGTCCAAGGGGTAATTTTCAAGCTCACAAGAAANCAAACAATAAAGGCTGGAGAGGGTGTGGAGAAAAGGGATCCCTCTTACACTGTTGGTGGGAATGCAAACTAGTACAGCCACTATGGAGAATAGTGTGGAGATTTCTTTAAAAACTGCAAATAGAACTGCCTTATGACCCAGCAATCCCACTGCTGGGCATACACACCGAGGAAACCACAGTTGAAAGAGACACGTGTACCCCATTGTTCATTGCAGCACTGTTTATAATAGCCAGGAAATGGTAACAACCTAGATGTCCATCGGCAGATGAATGGTAAGAAAGCTGTGGTAAATATAAACAGTGGAGTATTACTCAGCCATTAAAAATAATACATTTGAATCAGGTCTAATGAGGTGGATGAAATTGGAGCCTATTATACAGAGTGAAGTAAGCCAGAAAGAAAAACACCAATACAGTATACTAATGCATATATATGTGAATTTAGAAAGATGGTAACGATAACCCTGTATGCAAGACAGCAAAAGAGACACAGATGTATAGAACAGTCTTTTGGACTCTGTGGCAGAGGGAGAGGATGGCATGATTTGGAAGAATGACATTGAAACATGTATATTACCATATGTGAACAAATAGCCAGTCCAGGTTCAATACATGATACAGGATGCTCAGGGCTGGTGCACTGGGATGACCCAGAGGGATGGGATGGGGAGGGAGGTGGAAGGGGTGTTCAGGATGGGGAACACATGTACACCTGTGGCAGATTAATGTCAATGTATGGCAAAACCAATGCAATATTGTAAAGTAATTAGCCTCCAATTAAAATAAATAAATTTATATTTAAATAAATAAATAAATTTTAAAAGTCAAAATCTCTAGCATGTTAATTTAGTATGTTCTGTGTCTTTTGAGTCAAATAAGTCAGAATCTTGATCTCAAGTTTTTAGCATGATAAAGTTATCCTAGTCACATACAAACTAATGAGTCATATCAAAATGTTTGTTGTATTAAGGGAAAAAAAACTCTAGCATCTAAATACTTTTATTACAGAAGTATGTGTACTGTCAGTTTGCTTTTAGGCTGTTAAGCAGTACACTCCTTTGACGCTGGAGTCCAACCCCTCTTAATGGACACAAGGTCTGTATTTGCCCTGAATAGGGTGATTTAGGTTTCTGGAGAATCAGTTTGATTGCATTACGTTTCCAGGGAAATCAATGAGTTATAGGTTGTATTCAAAACAAATAGAGGTCAACACAGGCTAAAGCAGTCAATATGCGGCATCTCTTTTTTAGGTACCCAGAGGCTATACATGTGCAGGAATGAGATTCGAAAAGAGACAGGATTTATTATCCTAAATGTGTGTTAAATTTCTATTCTTTTTAAAGCTGAGACTATGATTTTTAAAGATCAACAACCTTAACTTTTAGTCAAGTCCAGGGCAGGCAGCCTGATGATATATTTTTAAAGTACTCAGAGCTGTTACCTGGGCCTTTAAGATTCAGCTAAATAACACCTCATCTCAGTCCTCTGGGTGTCTCTGTTTGCTCCTCTGCATATACCTCCTTAACCATGCATAGCATCTTTCCACTGCAAAGATTTAAAACAAAGGGCCAATTGGTTTTATACCTTACTGGAAAATCTTTAAGGGCAGAAACTTATTTCTGCTTTTATTTGTGAGATCCATTTACTTATTATAGTACCTGCATCACATATTTTTTTTAAAAAAGCAATAAAATGAATCTAGAGATTATCATATTAAGTGAAGTAAGTCAGAGAAAGACAAATATCACATGTTATTACTTACATGTGGAATTTAAAAAGGTTATATAAATGATCTTATTTACAAAACAGAAGAAACAGACTCACTGAGAAAACAAACTTACAGTTATCAAACGGGAAACTGGGGGCAGAGTGGAGGATGAATCAGAAGTTTGGAATTAACAGAGCACACTACCTACTATATATAAAATAGGTGAACAACAAGGACCTACTGTATAGCACAAGGAACTATATCCAATATCTTGTTATAATCTATAATGGAAAAAATCTAAAAAATAATATATATATTAATATATATAGATATATAAAACTGAATCATTCTGCTATACACCTGGAAATAACACAACATAGCAAGTCAACTATAAAAGCAATAAATATTAGCCAAATTTATGAATTCATTAATTACATGTGTATGAATCAATGAATTTACATATATAGAGTAAAAAATGTGGGACTGAACAAATTAAAATATACTTAAACTATAAAATTGGGGGCTTCCCTGGTTGCTCAGTGGCAAAGAATCTGCCTGCCAATGCAAGAGATGTAGGTACAATCCCTGGTTCAGGAAGATCCCTGTGGGAAGGAAATGGCAACCCACTCCAGCATTCTTGCCTGGGAAATCCCATAGGCAGAGGAGCCTGGCGGGCTACAGTTCATGGAGTCACAAAGAATTAGACACAATATAGTGACTAAACAATAACAAGAAACAACCATAAATTAGGACACAACTTCAAACCCATTCTATGAAAAAGATAGAAGAATGGCCAGAGAGTGAACAACAACAAAATATCTCCATCTCTGTGCATTGCTAAGGAGACTTTGGGAATCCATATAGGAAACCATGTGAAAAAGGCACTCTCACTCTGAAAAGAGAAAGGAATATTTGAAAACTTAATTGGTAAGTTAGAAAATAATTGCCTGAATACAAACATCCCTTTCCACAAAACACACATACACACACAGAGTCATCATCTTCATTTTTGCCCAAGTTGGAGAAACATAGAAAAATAGGCATTCTGTCTTTAATATTAATAGATCTAGGGTTGAGAAGGAGAAAGAAGAATTCTACTAGATATAAAAATATTTACTATATATACATGTCTTTTCTATATTTACATATCTTTGAATAAAATAAGAAACATTCTTAGTTTATAAAATACTGCTTTGACAACACCTGTTTAAACACAATATATCTCTTCTATTTAACATAATTGAAACTATACTGACAACACAAATTCGTGTAGAGAAAATGGGAAAAAAGAATAAGAGACTTGAAAAAATATACTAACTGTTTTGCAAAGGCTTTTATAATATAGTAATAATTTTCCTTTGCATTTTAATTATAGTCCTAAGGCCTTCAACATTCAGAGTCACTTGGACTGCAAGGAGGTCAAACCGCTCAGTCCTAAAGGAAATCAGGCCTAAATATCCATTGGAAGGTCTGATGCTGAAGCTGAAACTCCAATGCTTTGGCCACCTGATACGAAGAACTGACCCATTGGGAAAGTCCCTGATGCTGGGAATGATTGAAGGCAGGAAGAGAAGGGGATGACAGAGGATGAGACAGTTGGATAGCATCACCGACTCAATGGACATGAGTTTGAGTAAACTCCAGGAGTTGATGATGGACAGGGAAATCTGGCATGCTGCAGTCCATGGGGTCGCAAAGAGTCGGACACAACTGAGCAACTGAATTGAACTAAAATGAAGGTCTTCCACATTTAGCCTAGAGAAAGTAAAAGGATATATTTTTCTGACATTGTAGATTGTAATTAAGATGATGAGAATTTTATATTAATAGACAAAGACATACTTGATGTGTAAAATCAACGGTTGCTCATTTATTTGATTTGAGGTTGTTGGGACAAAGTCAATTTGATAGATGTAGAGGAGTAAAATATCAATATTAAGTCACGAGCATACATGTGACTGTCAGGACTGCTACTGTGAGTAATTGCTATCCTGAACTACATAGGAACTTGTTTTTTATATGTTCCCGTGAGTCAAAAATTTGGGTTCAGACTGAAGCTATTTGATATAGGAGATTATAAATTTTAGCATTAATAATCTTTCATAAGACCAGTAAATATGAGATTTTCCTGGGGGTCCAGTAGTTAAGAATCTGCCTTCCAATGCAGGCAATGTGAGTTCAATCCATGGTTAGGGAACGGAGATCCCACAACTAAGGGATCAACTAAGCTGGCCTGCCACAGCTAGAGAGCTCTGTGTAACATGATGAAAAATCCCATGTGCTACAACTAAGACCTGACACAGCCAAATAAATAAATAATAAAAAAGAGGAAGATCAGTAAATGCATGTTGAAGGTCCAAGGGGTAATTTTCAAGCTCACAAGAAAAGTGAATTCAATGGAAAGAATAGCCCTGCCCTCATCTCTGCACTCAGACTAAAATTTCAAGGACCCAGAATATCAGGCAGCAAAGGTTTTCCAGGATCAGTCATGCAATAGCTCTGGAGGCAGTTGGAAACATGACCCCTCCAGCATGGCAGGACCAACCTCTATTTCACTTAGTTAGGGCCTACAATGTCTCATTGGTATCTGGTGACCAGGTGTCCTCTTAGCAGGCCGACTAGGGAAATCAGGATACAGACCTAGAACTGGGCCAGATTTGCTCACTGAGGAAACCTTTGACTGCTTCATAGACAGCCCAGGAACAAATAAAATGCATTCATCTTTCTAGTTACTGGTTTGTGGTTACAATCTTAAGGTCTTCTCAGAGAAGTACAAGGTCATCCTATCACTTATCCAAGTAGATACCTACACACAAAGTGAAATTAGTCAATCCTAAAGAAAGTGAAAGTGAAGTTGCTCAGTAGTGTCTGACTCTGTGACCCCATGGACTGTAGCCTACCAGGTTCCTCTGTCCATGGGATTTTCCAGGCAAGAAGACTGGAGAGGGTTGCCATTTCTTCTCCAGGGAATCTTCCCGACTCAGGGATTGAATCTGGGTCTCCTGCAATTTAGGCAGATGGTTTACCATCTGAGCCACCAGGGAAGTCATCCTAAAGGAAATCAACCCTAAATGTCTATGGGAAGGACTGATGCTGAAGCTGGAACTCCAATACTTTGGCCATCTGATGCAAAGAGCTGAATTTTTGGAAAAGACCTTGATTCTGGGAAAGATTTAAGACAAAAGGAGAAGAGGACGGCAGAGAATGAGATGGTTAAATAGGATAACCAACTGAGTGGACATGAATTTGAGCAAACTCTGGGACATAGTGAAGGACAGGGAAGCCTGGCATGCTGCAGTCCATGGGGTCACAAGGAGTTAGATATGACTTAGCAACTGAACAACAACAACCTTCTCACATTCAAATGTTTTGAAACCTGTTCACAGTTGTTTTGTTATCAATCCTAACATTGGACATTGAACATTGTAACAGAACATTGACAAAACAAAACATTTTGTTTTCCTGGAAAAATCTTTATTTCCATTTGGTCCATGATTTGGGAGAGGGCTCCAATTTAGTTAAAAAGCTGCTTAGGGACAGCAAGGAGAGGCTCAAGAACTGTACAGAAGTCTGACTCTGCTACTTTCCAACATGTGGCTTTGGGTAACAAGCTTCCTCAGTCTGTAGGCCATCATCCATACAATGGTGATGATAAGATTAACCTCAGAACTTTCTCAAGCATACGACCCATCTTCCCAGCCCCAACTCTTATTCCAACCAGCGCTGTAGTGGCAAGTCATCTACTGACTGTCTAGTTTCATGTGTGTACAACTTAATAGTATTTTGAATTATATTAACTTGTATGTCTCCTGATTTCTGGCCTGGGGCATTTCCACTGGGCAACTTGGAGCATTCAGAGCAACCATCAGGGCATCCCTGCATACTCAACTCATATGTGAGGGGAATTAATGCCCCATGGAGTCACCTTTGATCAACAGTGGATAGGATTCAATTAACAAATGTTTCCTCCTTTAATTCCTTGGGTATACAGTTGTGCAATGTACTTCATAAGCTCTTCTTAATGTCCTAGTGTGATCACACAACTATTCAACATTAGTAGTGGCTAGCTAACTAATGCATTTTTGTATTAGCCCTCCAGGTTAAGATACATATATATTTTTTTTTTTTCCATTGGGGTATATACGACCTATTACAGGAACAAAGACTTAATGTTGCGAATGTCAGATTAACCAAGGATATACATATATACACATATAATCAATTCACTTTATTGAACAGCAGAAAATAATATACTATAAAGCAACTATATATAACACAACTATATCCAATAAAAATTTAAAAATATATATAATAAATTCCCCTATTTAAAATAATATGTATACATATGTTTATATAAAAGAAATTATTAGAAATACTTTAGAAATTAGATTATTCAAATTAAAATAACACTACATTATAAACACATTTAGTTGGTATATAATTGGGNTTAAAAATATATATAATAAATTCCCCTATTTAAAATAATATGTATACATATGTTTATATAAAAGAAATTATTAGAAATACTTTAGAAATTAGATTATTCAAATTAAAATAACACTACATTATAAACACATTTAGTTGGTATATAATTGGGGATAAAAAGAAAATCAATATCATAATTATTTCAATGAGCATCTGTTTCATAATTAGCTATTTTTGATTAATCCTTCCTGAGAGACGGTGAAGCTAGATGTTGCTTGGAACCATGGTTTGGATCTGTCTCCCTTTAATTAGTTTACTAACAACCTTAGTATTTGGTCTCAAAATCTTTTCATGGTGAGGGAGAGGACGGAAGTATGTGTGTGACCTGGGCAAGTTCTACTCATTTCTCTTAGGAGCCAGTGTCTACACATCCAGACTCCAGTGACCTTCTTTACCACATGTCAGCTTGCCTCTGACAATCTGGCCAAATGCTTTACTTCTCATTTACCTGTGACTGTGCTTGAATCAATTTAAAATGAAATTGTATCCTGTCATAAATGTATGTACGAAAAGTGGTGTGTTTGTGATTAATAGGATGAGTTAAAAAAGAATTTTATAATGATAAAAGTTGATTTTGGTAAATCTTTTGCTTTTGCAAAGGTATATATCATTTGCCTGTTTTGTTTTGATATTTGTTAGATCTCTGAAAGCTAATCAAATTACTAAAAATATATTTCTCTTCTACACTCTTTTTCAGTGATTCTAAGTTTTCCCTCATGAAAAAGTATCTAAAATTATCATTTGCCTTATAATTAATACCAAATATGCCCCAAAAAGGTATTATTAATTTAACCAGCTGTCTTTCAATCTTTACTGTTTAAGTTAAAGGAAGTCTACTAATATAAAAAGTAGGAAAAGATGAAATATCTATTCCACATACCTAATAAGATGGTAACTGCAAAATGCCTTGCTTCCTGTAATACCTTCTGATCATGTAAAATATTAATTTATAAAATAATTTCCCTGGTGTTAAAATCTTGTCATTTGTTAAAAATAGTTCCTTACTTATAAATAATATATACATATATACATCTATCTATCTATCTATCTTCCCTGGGCTTCCCTGGTGGTTCAGACAGTAAAGAATCTGCCTGCAATATAGGAGACCTGGGTTTGATCCCTGGGCCAGGAAGGTCCCCTAGAGAAGAGAATGGCTACCCACTCCAGTATTCTTGCCTGGAGAATTCCAAGTACACTGGAGCCTGATGGGCTACAGTCCATGGGATCACAAAGAGTCGGACACAACTGACTGACTAACACTAAGTCTATCTACTGATTCTACTAAAGTAGGGTCTTCATTAATCATAGGGAGAGTATGCAAATAAAACACAGACAAAATGGAATAAAAAATGTTTAAATATCAAATTTTATTTGATACTATTAAGCTTCTCTAAACATCTTAAAATTATTGCTTCAGTAAGAGAAACAGAAGCAAATGCCACAAAGTCTTCAGTAGACAATATTTTATTTCAAAGTAAAGCTTAGGACTAAATGTTAAAAAGAGAAATAAGTTTCCAGGGCATTTATGATAAGATCTTATTTTGTAATGGAAAGGACTCATAAGGGACTTCCAAGAAAATCACATTTCTTGAGTTTTATATAAAAAAGTTGAGTTGTTTGGAGCATGGACCTCTCTAGATGAAGTACTATCAGGCCAGCCTAAGTCAACATGTTCCATCACTCAGATAAATGAAATGACCTCCTACTTCCCTTCACTTACATCTACATACTCCACCATAGCCCAAATTAGTCTCCATTTTACATCCAAGAAATACGTAGTGTATCCAAAATTACATTTTTAACTCTATTATTCTTATGTTTAATGCCTTTTAATAAGTTCTCACAGGCTTCAGGATAAAATTCAACCTTGCTAGAATTGTTTTTAACACAGACTCTCAACTGAAAAGTCTCAGATACCTCAAATTTCATTTGTCTTGAAATATATTCTATATTGGCCTTCCCTGGTGGCTCAGATAGTAAAGAATACACCTGCAATGCGGGAGATCTCACTTAGATCCCTGGGTTGAGAAGATCTTCTGGAGAAGGGTATGGCAACCCACTCTAGTANTATATTCTATATTGGCCTTCCCTGGTGGCTCAGATAGTAAAGAATACACCTGCAATGCGGGAGATCTCACTTAGATCCCTGGGTTGAGAAGATCTTCTGGAGAAGGGTATGGCAACCCACTCTAGTATTCTTTCCTGGGGAATTCCCAAGGACAGAAGAGCAAGGTGGACTATAGTCCATGGGGTCGCAGAGGCAGACATGACTGAGCGACTAAGCACACACATGCACATATTCTATCTTGCCTTCAAAGACTTTATACAGAATTCTTTCTGAAATCTTACCTTGTAATTCTACCAATCACTTGAACCCAACTCCCATAAGACAAAAGTGAATCTTTATGACAGATGTTCCAACAATGCCCTGAATTTGTGTTTTATAACATAAATGACTACAGAAAGAGCTTGTTTAATTATTAGTTTTTCTTACTGAAACAGACACTCATGGGATTATGAAGGAAGAACATCTCTGTGTTATTCACAGATACAGCATCACTGATTAGCACAGTGCTGGCATATAGGAGGTGAATTATAAAAATATATTTAGTAAATGAGTGAACGAGAGCTTACATTGAGATTTTCCTGCCAAAAACATCCTGCAAATAAGTTTCTGAAATAATAAAAAAAAAAAAAAATCAAAAGAAAGTAGTAAAAGCCTAGCATTCAAATTTCTCCAAAAGATTAAAATGNAACATCTGCTGGATCATCGAAAAATCAAGATAGTTCTGGAAAAACAACTATTTCTGCTTTATTGACTATTGCAAAGCCTTTGACTGTGTGGATCACAATAAACTGTGGAAAATTCTGAAAGAGATGGGAATACCAGACCATCTGACCTGCCTCTTGAGAAATCTGCATGAAGGTCAGGAAACAACAGTAAGAACTGGACATGGAACAACTGACTGGCTCCAAATAGGAAAAGGAGTACATCGAGGGTGTATATTGTCACCCTGCTTATTTAACTTATATGCAGAGTACATTATGAGAAATGCTGAGCTGGAAGAAGCACAACCTGGAATCAAGATTGTCAGGAGAAATATCAATAAACTCAGATATGCAGATGATACCACCCTTATGGCAGAAAGTGAAGAACTAAAGACCCTCTTGATGAAAGTGAAAGAGGAGAGTGAAAAAGTTGGCTTAAAGCTCAACATTCAGAAAACTAAGACTATGGCATCTGGTCCCATCACTTCAAGGCAAATAGATGGGGAAACAGTGGAAACAGTGACAGACTGTTTTGGGGTGATTGCAGCCATGAAATTAAAGGACACTTACTTCTTGGAAGAAAAGGTATGACCAACCTAGACAGCATATTAAAAAGCAGAGACATTACTTTGCTAATAAATGTCCATCTAGTCAAGGCTATGGCTTTTCCAGTAGTCATGTATGGATGTGAGAGTTGGACTGTGAAGAAAGCTGAGTGCCAAAGAATCGATGCTTTTGAACTGTGATGTTGGAGAAGACTCTTGAGAGTCCCTTGGACTGCAAGGACATTCAACTAGTCCATCCTAAAGGAAATCAGTACTGAATATTCATTGGAAGGACTGATGCTGAAGCTGAAGCTGAAACTCCAATACTTTGGCCACCTGATGCAAAGAACTGACTCATTTGAAAAGACCCTGATGTTGGGAAAGGTAGAGGGTAGGAGGAGAAAGGGATACCAGAGGATGAGATAGTTGAATGACACCACTGACTCAATGGATATGAGTCTGAGTAAACTCCGGGAGTTGGTGATGGACAGGGAGGCCTGGCCTCCTGCAGTCTATGGGATCACAAAGAGTTGGACATGACTGAGTGACTGAAGTGAACTGAACTGAACTGAAATGCTAACAGGTAACATGATTTAGTGGTATTCTATTTTCCCGAATGGCAGAGAATTGATCTTATTCTGAACTGACCACTTTGAATCTTATTGAAAGATTTTAAAAAATGAAAATGGCTTGTTCATTTATTTTATTTAGCTGACTTTCTAAAGGAGCTGTGTAATTTATTTCAAATTCTGATTAACCTTGACTCTGAGCTGCATTTGTGAAAATGAGTGTTTTGAGTTCTCTGTGCCTTAATATAAGTAGTTCACATATTTTTATACACTATGGATTTAGAAGACTTTGCAAATAATGGAAAATATTGATTTGGTAATTTCAAATTTGATTATTTACTGAAAGACAAGTTTCTCTGTGTGTATGATTTTTCTAAAATACGATATTGTGGCCTGGCAAACTGGGTATTCTTCTTGAATTTAATGCTTCTTTATTGACATAGGATGCTGTTGTCACTCCAAGACACATTTTATTGTCTGTTTTTGTCTGAAGCTTTATATTTTTCTCTGGTATAAATCCTGTTTATTGCTACCCTGTAAGAAGGATGAACACGAAATTTTGTCAGAACCTCCTCAACTTGTCCAAAATGTAAAATTACTAAGGCTGCATTNAAGACACATTTTATTGTCTGTTTTTGTCTGAAGCTTTATATTTTTCTCTGGTATAAATCCTGTTTATTGCTACCCTGTAAGAAGGATGAACACGAAATTTTGTCAGAACCTCCTCAACTTGTCCAAAATGTAAAATTACTAAGGCTGCATTTTCCCCAGAAGTCAGTCACTTAAAAAAAAAAAAAATTGATACTCCATTCTTATGCAACAGAATTTCAATTCATTCCTGAGAAAAAGAACAATTTTAACATGTGCTATTTTCTACTCACATATAATTGTGTTAAAAAATGCATGCAATTGAAACACGTATATTACCATATGTGAAATAGATCGCCAGCCCAGGTTCGAGACATGGGCGCTGAGGGCCTGTGCACTTGTATGACCCAGAAGGATGGGATGGGGAGGGAGGTGGGAGGGGGGTTCATGATGGGGAACACATGTACACCCATGGCTGATTCATACCAATGTATGGCAAAAACCACTACAATATTGTAAAAGTAATTCGCCTCCAATTAAAATAAATAAATTAACTTTAAAAATGAAATTAAAAATGCATGCAACATATATATATATATACACATATACATATACATATATATATATATATATAAGCTTAAGTATTTCATATTACTCAAAAGCCCTGCTTATTACATTTAAAAAATTGAAAGCATTTTGATTATGTTCTGGATTTTAATTAATTCTACCCCATTAAAAATTTAAGGGTAGGGTATGAGGATTTGATGAATGAAATTGAAACATTTTGACTCGACTCCCCCTTTTGCTGCCTTAATTTTCACGTATGTATTTCAGAAGATCTTCCACGATAGAACCAGATTCATGCTGCTGCTGCTGCGGCTGCTAAGTCGCGTCAGTCGTGTTCGACTCTGTGCAACCCCACAGAAGGCAGCCCACCAGGCTCCCCCATCTCCAGGCAAGAACACTGGAGTGGGTTGCCATTTCCTTCTCCAATGCATAAAAGTGAAAAGTGAAAGTGAAGTCGCTCAGTCATGTCCGACTCTTGGCGACCCCATGGACTGTAGCCCACCAGGCTCCTCCATCCAACAACACAGCAGGAAGTTAAGATGAAAGGTGCACCAAAGAGGTCTATTTCTTAGACCCATTAATCAACAGCTGTGTGTTTTTAGGAAACACAGTTTAAAAAGAGACACACTGTTTATTCTATGTTCCGATTTAGCCGTCTGTAAATGAAGATGAGNATCCAACAACACAGCAGGAAGTTAAGATGAAAGGTGCACCAAAGAGGTCTATTTCTTAGACCCATTAATCAACAGCTGTGTGTTTTTAGGAAACACAGTTTAAAAAGAGACACACTGTTTATTCTATGTTCCGATTTAGCCGTCTGTAAATGAAGATGAGACAATGTTTAAAGTGCTCTGCACAGTATCTGAAGCTCGGTACATCATCAGTGGGCTTCCCAGGTGGCGCTCATGGTAATAAACCTGCTTGCCAAAGAAGGTCAGCAGCAAGAGACCTGGATTCGATGCCCTGAAGGAGGTCATGGCCACCCACTCCAGTATTCTTGTCTGGAGACTCCCAAGGACAGGCGGGCTACAGTCCATAGGATCACACAGAATCAGACACGACAAAAGTGACTTAGCATGCACGTCATCAATAAATGGTAATAGTATTGCAATTAACATTGCCATTAACACTACTATAAGGAAATGGCAACCCACTCCAGTATTCTTGCCTGGAAAATTCCATGAACAGAGGAGCCGGGTAGGCTACAGTCCATGGTGTTGCAAAGAGTTGGACACGACTGAGCGACTTCACTTTCACTTTCAATTGAAATTTATGCCCAGTGTTTTCCTTCAGACCTAGAGTCCTGCTGCCTCCTGATGGTTTATTTTATTTCTCAGTCACCTTTCCTCATTACAGTTCCCGTTTCTGCAGCTTAACTTCTGACCACCAGGAAGACTTGGGAGCTGTGTTGGAGAGGACTCTTGAGAGTCCCTTGGACTGCAAGGAGATCCAACCAGTCCATTCTGAAGATCAATCTTGGGATTTCTTTGGAGGGAATGTTGCTGAAGCTGAAACTCCAGTACTTTGGCCACCTCAAGCGAAGAGTTGACTCACTGGAAAAGACTCTGATGCTGGGAGGGATTGGGGGCAGGAGGGGAAGGGGACGACAGAGGATGAGATGGCTGGATGGCATCACAGACTCTATGGACGTGAGTCTGAGTGAACTCCAGGAGTTGGTGATGGACAGGGAGGCCTGGCGTGCTACGATTCATGGGGTCGCAAAGAGTTGGACACGACTGAGTGATTGAACTGAACAATCTTCCCTGATATGAGAACTCCTTGCTTCTAGGTTCCCTGTTACTGGACTCTCCCGATCCATAGATACTCCATGTTTGGGCTTCCCTGCCACCTGGGGATTGCTCAAATAGTTGTCAGACACAATTTGCTGGAGTGGGTTTCCTGGAGACAGGTCTGTCTCACACTTCCAAGCTGCTCCAACTACCCACCTCAGACCCTCTTCTGAATCTTAGCGCCACCTAGTGGAAGTAGTGTGTGAGTGCTGTTCGTAAAAAGGGAAGGAAACAATTCCTCATTTGTTTTCCTCATGTAGCCAAGGAAAGTGAAGTCGCTCAGTCCATGGACTGCAGGATCCCAGGCTCCTCCGTTCATGTGATTTTCCAGGCAAGAGTACTGGAGTGGGTTGCCATTTCCTTCTCCAGGGGATCTTTCCGACTCAGGGATTGAACGCGAGTATCCCGCATTGCATGCGGACGCTTTACCCTCTAAGCCACCAGGGAAGCCCTAGGGGCAAGATAAACCAGAATATCCAAAATGAATTATTTCACTTACTTCAAAGAACCAACCCATCCTTGACTTTTAATATAATCATAACAAATCTATGGAAGAGAAATAATAACACTTTTTCCATATATATATCCTAAAGATTTTTGAACTGTGTTTACAAGTGATACTGTTTGGAAATTTTATTATTTTAGCCTGGTTTTGTAATCACCAATATGCATGCCTCAAAAAAGAGAAATGTTTTCTCCTGTTCTATTTTCAGAAAACCTTTTAAAACATGGTTATAGCTTTCTTAAAAATTTGAGAGAATTCACTAATGAAACTGGACATAAGAGTTCTCATTTTGGGAATATGTTGATAATAAATTAAATTTCTTTAATAAATGTAGAGCTAATCAGATTTTCCATTTATCTTGTGTCAGTATAGGTGAATTTTGTTTTACAAGAAATTCATTTCATCTTACTGATAAATACATTGCCATATTTCATTTCATAATACTTGTAATTTTTATTTTCTTATACAACAGTCTTGCTGTAACTTGTTAATGTTCTTTTTAAATTGTGGTTAAAAGCACGTAACGTAAAAACCATCTTAACCATTTTGAAGTATGCAGTTCAGCAATGTTGAGTACCTCCACAAGTAACCAATCCCCAGAGTTATTTAGATCTTGCAAAAACTAAAAATCTATACATAATGAACTTCTCCTTCCCTCCTATCCCCACATCCTGACCAACCACCACATTCTAATTTTTCTCTATGTAAGTCTGACTATTCATATGTGTAGAATCATATAGTATTTGTCCTTTGGTGACTGGCTTGTTTTCCTTAGGAAGTTCCTCAAGGTTCATTCATGCTGTAGCATGTGTCAACATTTCCTTCCTTTTGAAGCCTGTGTGATATTCCATTGTATACACAGCAAATCTGTTTAACCATTCCTAATGATGGACATGTGGGTTGCTTCCATTTTTTGACTATTTTGAATGATGTTGCTATGAACATGGATGTACCAGTATGCCTTTGAGACTCTGCTTTCACTTGTTTTGGCTCTATCCTTAGCATTAGAATTGCTGGATCGTATGGTAATCCTATTTTTAATATTTTGAGGAACTGTCTTATGTTTTCCATAGCAGCTACACCATTTTACATTTTCCTAGGACAGAAGAACCTGGAGGGTTACAGTCCATGGAGTCACAAAGAGCTGGACATGACTTAGCAACTGAACAACAATGAACAGTATATAAAGTTTCCAATTTCTCCACAACTTTGCAACAATTATTTTCTGTGTATTTTTACAGTAGCCATCCTAGTGAGTATAAAGCAGTGAGCATTTTATTTTTCCTTGCCTGTACCAGGCATTATTCTGAATTCATTACACATATTCCTTAGTTCATTTTATACTCACTATAATACTATCGGCTGCTGCTGCTGCTGTTAAGTTGTTTCAGTTGTGTCCGACTCTGTGCGACCCCATAGATGGCAGCCCACCAGGCTCCCCCATCCCTGGGATTCTCCAGGCAAGAATGCTGGAGTGGGTTGCCATTTCCTTCTCCAATAATACTATGAGCTAAATATTATCATTAGGCCTATTGACAGAATGTTTCTGGATGCAGGTAAGCCACTCGACAGCAGTGTTATTTTTCAAGACTGGATTTTGAGCTTTGTTAATTATATGAAAGCACGCTTCAATCAAGGTCTGACAGGCCATCTTCTCAGGGAGCACCCTTCTGAATACTCTTCCAAATGTCTTACGTATCAAGAGGTTGGTCTACTCTGATTTTGGGGCCATGAAATTAGAAGACGCTTACTCCTTGGAAGAAAAGTTATGACCAACCTAGAGAGTATATTCAAAAGCAGAGATATTACTTTGCCGACTAAGGTCCATCTAGTCAAGGCTATGGTTTTTCCTGTGGTCATGTATGGATGTGAGAGTTGGACTGTGAAGAAGGCTGAGCGCCAAAGAATTGATGCTTTTGAACTGTGGTGTTGGAGAAGACTCTTGAGAGTCCCTTGGACTGCAAGGAGATCCAACCAGTCCATTCAAAGTGTCGGACACGACTGAGTGACTGAACTGAACTGATCTATTTCTAGCCCTGCGCAAGCGCCANGCGCCAAAGAATTGATGCTTTTGAACTGTGGTGTTGGAGAAGACTCTTGAGAGTCCCTTGGACTGCAAGGAGATCCAACCAGTCCATTCAAAGTGTCAGACACGACCGAGTGACTGAACTGAACTGATCTATTTCTAGCCCTGCACAAGCGCCGGAAATTGTTCCTTCTCCTTTAGAATTGTTATTCCTCAAGTTTCACATGCTAATACTTAACTGAGAACATAAGGGAACCCTCCACCCATCTCTGGAGATTTAACTTTGCAGAGCTGTCCTCTCTGATACTCTACCTTGCACATACTAGCCAAATAGGTTTCCTTAAACTTGCAAACCTACCTCTTCACCCTATAGAACCACTGGCCTCCCTCCCTCCCGGGAAAAGTAGGACATTCATTGGTTTCTATTTCTCAGAAATCACAGCTAGCATGTTCAATATCTGAAAATTGTTTCTTATATTTCACTTTGTTTTTTAATGGTTAAGACAAGAAATTTAGATACCGTTCCTCTTATTCTATCAGGGACAGAGGCAGAAATCTCCAGTCTTCCCAGGATTTTTATCAGTTTTCTAAGTCACTTGTGTCAATTTTCAAAGACACTTGTTTTTTATGATGTGTGTGTGTATGTTTAGTTGCTTAGTCGTGTCCACTTACGACCCCATGGACTGTAGCCCACCAGTCTTCTCTGTCCATGGGGATTCTCTGGGCAAGAATACTGGAATGGGTTTCCATTTCCTTCTCCAGGGGATCTTCCCAATCTAGGACCCAGGTGTCCTGCATTGCAGGCAGATTCTTTACCATCTGACCCACCAGAGAAGCCTTTTATGATATGCCAAGTCTTGATTATTAAAAACAAAAAGAAAAATACAGCTTTTGTTCTGAAACTCTTATCTCACACTGGGGGATGTAGATTAATGGAGTGAGCTAGTTACTGAAAATTTCTAATTCTTATCTGTAAAATAAAGGGAAATCTGTAATATGAGGAAAATGTTTCCATCATATGCACTTCCTGCAAAGATAACATGCAATAGTGTCTGCGAAGTTTTCATACACTTTCTAATACAGTGGGTCCCCAAGGGTGGTCCACAGAGCTCTATGGGTCCCCAAAGATACTTTCAACTGAATCCGGTAAAGCTAAGCTATTCTCATAACAATATTAAGATATTGTTTACTCTGTTGGCATTTGTACTGATTGCACACAATTCATGATGTAACCAAATGAGAAGTATGCATAAAGTGAGAACTTCTGCTTTCTGAAGTATGATGTCTCAAGAAAAGATATTTGTGCAATAGTTTGAGCTGAAAAGTAAACTAGTTTCTTTTTTTTTTCCCGTGGAACATTCAGTTCAGTTCAGTCACTCAGTCATGTCTGACTCTTTGCGACCCATGAATCGCAGCACGCCAGGCCTCCCTGTCCATCACCAACTCCCAGAGTTGACTCAAACTCATGTCCATCGAGTATTTCATTTAAAAGAATTACTAACAGACAACTATGATTTTCAAAGCTTGAGTATTTGTTATTTCTTGGAAAATGAACAAGAGGAACTTATCACTTCAAGAAAAGCAACTGATGAGCATTTGTTACCAAAAATATAATTGAAGATTTCAAACAAAAGTTAGGATTTTGGAAAACTTATGCCTGTCACAGTGAACTGAACAAGACAATANGAGTATTTGTTATTTCTTGGAAAATGAACAAGAGGAACTTATCACTTCAAGAAAAGCAACTGATGAGCATTTGTTACCAAAAATATAATTGAAGATTTCAAACAAAAGTTAGGATTTTGGAAAACTTATGCCTGTCACAGTGAACTGAACAAGACAATACTTCAGAACTTTCTGATTAGACCAGTGGTGATGTTAATGTGTGACTTTTTGGATACTATAAAATGAAATGTGTCAACGTTTGAATGAGCTGTATAATTCAGTGAATCAGTAACTTCCAAATGGTGAAAACCATGCACAGGTAAAAGATTTATTAAAAGGAAAAGGGATATGGAAGGATTTTTATGTAACAGTGTATGAAAAGTCCATTGATATGATTTCAGATTCCATATTGTGACTAACCTTCAACAAATACCACCAGTCAAGTTTTGGTATAACATCAGGGAAGGATATTCTCAATTATATGAATGATTTTTTAGTATTTCTCCTTTTCTATCTTTCATTCATATCTGAGTGAGGCTGCATTTTTTCACACACTGAAATAATACATAGCAGCATAAAGAACACAGAAAAGTTGATATAAATATTCAGCTGTCTTTTATTGACAGGCATTATTGATATTTGCAATATATAAAACAATTTTACTTCTAATTAACTTTTTTCTTTTAAAAAATATTTAAAAATATATATATATATATATATGAATCACTTTGCTTTACACTTGAAACTAACACAGCATTGTAAATAAATTATATTTCAGTAAAAAAATTTTTAAAGATGGCATTTTTCATGAAATTTGCTATTTAGGGCAATTTTTAAAGATGACTATGTATACATTGTTTTATGTGTAGCTGACTTACAGTATTACATTCATTTCAGGTGTACAGCATAGTTTTGTAATATCTTTGTAGAATATATTCCATATAAAGTTATTATAAGACAATGGCTATAATCCCTGTGCTGTAAATTATAACCTTGTAATTTAGGTATTTTACACTTAGCAGTTTGTACCAGTCCATCCGAAAGAAAATCAGTCCTGAATATTTATTGAAATGACTGATGCTGGAGCTGAAGTTCCAATACTTTGGCCACCTGCTGTGAAGGAATAACTCATTTGAAAAGACCCTGATCCTGGGAAAGATTGAAGGCAGGAGGATAAGGGGANAGAGCTAACTCATTTGGAAAGACCCTGATGCTGGGAAAGATTGAAGGCAGGAGGAGAAGGGGACAACAGAGGATGAGATGGTTGAATGGCATCACCGACTCAAGGGACATGAGTTTGAGTAAACTCGGGAGTTGGTGATTGACAGGGAGGCCTGGCGTGCTGCAGTCCAAGGGGTTGCAGAGTCGGACACAACTGAGTGACTGAACTGAACTGAAACCAGATGTTCAGGAAGGAGCCACAACATTCCTGGTTTACCTGACAAATCAGTCTATAAAGATACTCTATGGCCTCAAACTGTGCTCCCATGTATTTTCAAAGCATTTCTTTTTTACTTTCTTCGTTCCTTTTGTCCTGCATCCACTAAGTATTGAAAAGGAATTGGCACATCCTATCCTGTTCCACTCTTACACACAACATCTAAAAGCATTCTCAATGTATGTTGTCTCTCAAAATTAAACACATAAAATTTCAACACGAGAAAACTAATTTGTCTCAATCAAGGAAGATATAAGTAATAGAATGAGATCTTCAAAAAGAACTGTTTTGATTCTACTTTACATAATTTACTGACTCTTTGAAGAAAGTTACAAATAAGCACAATATCAAAAGAAAAGAGGGCAATCTCACCCCTCCAAAAAAACCTGCATTGTATTTCTCTGTTGACTAATGAGGTTGGAATGTTTTTCCATATATACTAGCATTAATTATTAATTTATGGCTGATTATCTGCATAAAAAATAACACACAAGAAATGATGCAATTATATAATTCTTTAAAGCATTTATCAAAATGCCTGTAGTTGCTATTTTAAATCAAGAAGAGTTACCAAAAAAGCAAGATACATTGTCTAATATAAATTTTAAACATTTGACATACATGTTATGGTCTTCAGTTGTATTGAGGAAAGGAGTAAATGAAGTATCTCTGTTAAGTCAACAAAGCAGTAAATGTTATACTCAACACTGTAACAGTAATAATACAACGCTCAAAAACATGAAAAGCAGGCTGTATAGCTCTCACTTTATATTTGAATGATGTCCCTGCTAAATGATTCTGATGAGCAATAACCATTTCTATATATAAATGGGCAAATGTATGGATGGATTTCAGTGGTCAAACCTTTTTTTTTTTTGAATCATGCTTCCCTGGTAGCTCAGCTGGTAAAGAATCCACTTGCAATGCAGGAGACCCCTGTTTGATTTCTGGGTCGGGAAGTTCCCCTGGAGAAGGGATAGGCTTTTCACTCTAGTATTCTTGGAACTCCCTGATGGCTCAGATGAGAAAGAATTTGCCTGTAATGTGGGAGACCTAGGTTTGATCCCTGGGTTGGGAAGATCCCCTGGAGGAGGGCCTGACAACCCACTCAAATATTCTTGCTTAGAGAATCCCCATGGACAGAGGAGCCTGGAGGGCTGCAGTCCATGGGGTTGCAGAGTCGGACATGACTGAGTGACTAACACAGCACCGCACAATGGACCCCACAAACTATGATCACGTCTTTTCACTTGTGATTTAAAACTTTGAATATATCTAAGTTCTATGTAGTCTGCACCTTTTGCCATTCAATAATATTACATAAGTTTAATTTTATTCAGGCCTCAATAAGAAGCTTAAAAGCATTTTGAAACCCAGAAGAGAAAGCCTTTATTCTCTAACATTAAAAGTCTAATTTTTATTTTTAAAGTCAATTATATGTATTTTTAAATACATTGATAGTTATCAATAATTCCTATCAACGGATAATACAAATTGCCATTTTCGTATTTCCAGTCACCTACCTCTTCACTCAAAATACTGACTGCACAGTTCAGTATTTTTCATGAAGAAATACAGGTATTACAAACCATGTATCTGATAAGAAAAATATTCTAGATTAATAGTCAAGAACTTAAAAACCACTATATGTCCCTGACATTCCTAAAGATCTTTGGATCATTCTAATTCCTCCAATTTGCAAAAGATATTACAGCATATAGCTTCCTCCACAAAATTCAATAAGACATGACTGAAAATTTTAGGTGACCCCTTTCAGACTCTTGATTCTATAAATAATGAACTAAAGTAAATATGATGCCAATAAAATAAGTCCTTCCATGCAAACAAACTCTAAAGTCCATTAAGTTACATCATTATAGTAGCTACATTAATCTTATCTGTGTGTACAAAACAAGAATAGCACTTTCCAACCAAGATGCCCATCAACAGATGAATGGATAAAGAAGCTGTGATACATATATACAATGGAATATTACTCAGCTGTAAAAAGGAACAAATTTGAGTCAGCTGAACTAAAGTGGATGAACTGAGAGCCTGTTATACTGAGTGTAGTAAGTCAGAAAGAGAAAAACAAACATCATATATTAGTGCACATATATGGGATCTAAGAAAATGGTACTGATGAACCTACCTGCAGGACAGGACTAGAGATACAGACGTAGAGAACGGACTTGTGCACACAGCAGGGGAAGAAGAGGGTGGGGCCAGCTGAGAGAGTAGCAATGAAACGTAGACATTGCCATGTATGAAACAGATCGCTAGTGGGAGCTGCTGTAAAACAGAGGGTTCAGCCCAATGCTCTGTGACAACCTAGAGGTTGGGGGCGGGGGCAGTTGGGAGGGAGGCTCGGGAAGGAAGGGATATGTTATACTTATGGCTGATTCACACTTTTGTACAGCAGAAACCAACACAGCATTGCAAAACAATTATCCTTAAATTAAAAATAAATTAAGACCAACACAATATGGTAAAGCAATTATCTTTCAATTAAAAATAAATTTAATTTTAAAAATTAAAAAATTTAAATGTAAAAAAAAATTTTTAAATAGTGCTTCCAAGGGCTGATGATGGCCACTATACAGCACATAGACCATCATGATAAAGAGAAGTAGGGTGGTGGTGAAGGATGGTGCATAGCAGGGAAAAGTCAGTTTACACTAACAGTAACCCAAATGTGGGTATAATTACCAAATGGTTGAATACAAGGTTGCTGGGTAGCCAGCTATACTCACTCATTAGCTAAGCAACTCACAGGTGGCACACAGGCACTGCATGCTTTTTCAAGATCACAAATTTCTATATCACTCTTTGGGATCTCTAGAACAATTTAACTCTCGAAATTACATCTGGAAATGACAGGTGCTTTGGCATACTTAACTTATGTATAAGTAACCCTATGAAATAACTTGAAAAAGATACCTAATAACTGCAGATTAAAAGATGCAATAAAAGATTGTCCTTTCACAAGGAAATTAGGCTCTGAATAATTATTTGCACCACACACTTTACATTCCCACAATACACAAATAAATAAATGTGTCTTACTGTTTAACATCTTCCTGCCTTTGCCTATGGTGATGGCCTGCCCAAAATGAAACCGTCTCACCTCCCTCAAGTGTGGGAAATCATCTCTACTTCCCTCACACTCCTTTCTTAGCCAGTCTATGATCCATAGTACACACTTCCATCAGAATACTCAGAACACTGTACTATAACTAATATTAATATACGCCTCTCAACTATACTCTGGTAAATATAATGCCATTTTTAGGCTGTTTTGAAAATTATCTCTTTATCCAGGCCACAGTATAAGTCTGATAACAATTTCCTTTTACTATAGTTCCAGGTAAAAGCATCTCATATCTAATTCTGTGTTTGTGTCTTAGCTGTTTCTAGTAAAGTTCTTTCTTACCACTTGGCTTTGAGAGGAGGTGATTTCTCACCTCTGGGCTTTATCATACCAAACTATAACCACATTTAGTCAAACATTTAGATCTTTGTTAATTTCCAGTTAGCTCCTATCCACATCTTCCCCTTTCACAAACCTCCTGGATTAAATCAGTAAGGAATGGCTGCTGGCAGCTGTATGTCGTTCAATTTTGCTACCACTAAAGCATGTGAATATTTCATTGTTTAGGCATTGCAGAGACTCTCAGCAAACATTTACTCTGGGTTCTTGGATTAGAAGAACATTTGTGGTAGGCAAAAGGTAAATAATAAACCACAATGCTACTCAACCAATGACCTAAAAACCTTTTGACATCTGACTCTATTGCTTACTAAATCACTGTGCATATAAACAAAGATCCAACCCTTTGTTTCTATTACCAATTATATTTCTAAAACATACTTCTTCAGTTATTTAGTTTATATAAAATAGGCTATAAAGTAAGGCACAATAGTTCAGTGACTTGTAAGCTAACATAAAAAGTATCAGAATATGAATTCATCTGTAACTGACTGACTACATACAGCTGGATGTCACAATATAAGCTGTCAGATCTCTGGTTTCCTCCAATATAAGTCTATATGTAAGTTTCAACTCTAATGAAGCAATATTCATGAATTTTCAGTCTGTGTGTCAGAAATGAAAACAAATTCAATATATTCAAGGGCACTTGCTGAATGCCTTGGACAGTCAAGCACTATGTTGGGCACATGAGAGAAAATGAGTAAGAGCCATCAGTGCTCTTTAGAAGGTGTAAATCTAGTGACAGAAACAGATATAAACAAGCAATAAGCAATGAAGAGTTAGCTCACTGAAGATTTGATCAAAGATAGCTCTTCGGTTCCTTCCTGATATGTTGTATGGCTGACACACTGTGTAACAAACACATGTTGAACAAAATGTACTAATCAATCAATTCACTGATCAACTGATGAAATAGCAAAAATTGCTCTAATAATGGTTAAACCAGTGAAATGGGGGTCTCGGGGAGCCTCTTGGAGAGAAAGGCTTGAAGAAAGTTTTGAAGAACAAGTTCCATTTGGGCAAGCTGAGATGCAACAGAGCAAGGGAAACTTCCTCACTGAAACAACAGAGTCTAACAATATCTCCTCGGTTTCACTTTCCCCTGGGGTCTGTTCATGTCAATAGTGGCCGTCACCATCTCACTGGCACCAAGAGATGTGTTGCATTCCCCAACTTCAATAGGCACTTGGCAAATAACTGTTCAACAAAAGACCCAACTGGTGGAAGCAGAGGAAATCAGTAACAAAATCTTCCTTTTGTCTCTTCAGTTGCAGCTAACAACATTCTCAAAAAGACTCAAAATGCCAAGGTTAAAAAAACTAAGCACAGAATATTATTAATTATTTAACTAATTCAATTAAATTGACTGACTCACACAGTCAACATTCTAAAGCTACCTTCACATAGTTAGGTGGTTTGCCCCAGGAGTTGTATCAGGTCATTCTAATTCCTAAACTAGCTACATTCTAACCCCAAAGCGGCCTTACAGCTTCCCAAGTTTCTTTTCTTCTACATCTTAAGGCTACTTTGATGTAAAGGGATCACTTGGGGATGCACCACACAGGAGATAACCGGAATATTTTGACAAGGTTTAGGGCACATGCCCACTGTTAAGAGTCCTGTTCTATGTAACCTGGTAAGACTAAGGTGAACAGACTCAATGACTCTCCTTGACATCCCCTTAATCAAACTCAGGAATGGCCAGCTTCAAAAGAATGACAGCACTCCATCAAAAGAAGTTCAAATAATTGAGCACTTCATATCCTCATTCATGACTTAAAGATAGACTACTACAGTTCACACTGCTGTAGGCAGCATCACACTTAGCGACTCTTTTCCTACAACCTCAAACTTATGGCCCCTTAAAAAGTCAAGAAGAGAAAATGTCTTCCCAATTGTGAAACTGACCAAGGGAACTGCACCCTCTTATCTAACTTTGTATTGTTAAAATTTTTAGTCCTTTAATAACAAAGTGAAACCCTCATAATGTTTTTCAGGAAAAACAGTAAGGAAATGTTTTAAGTGCTGCAAAAAATTGAATGTGAGAAAAATAGCTTGGCACTTAGCAATATGTTCATATCTCCAGGGAAATGTTAAATCCAGGAACCTGATAAGTAGACTTTACTACGTCACATTTTAATAACATTTTATAACTTACAAGATAAGTTTCCATTTTTACCTTCTGGCTGCTACCAGTATTTTCTCCTCACTTTTCTCTGTCCCTATAATCTTCTCATTTTATTTCCTTCTCTTGCCTTCTTCTATTTCCTTCTAATTAATTTCAGCCATAAGAAAAAAATATTTCCACATTGACTATATGAATTTTTATATCTAATCCAAAATAAAGATATGTTAATAAAGCAGTTACCAACACATATATTTTCATGTTATTTTAAAAAGAGGCCATATGTGGGAAATAACTGACTGAATAAAGGTAAAGAAGTCTCTCTTCTCCCCTTCATTCTTTCTTTTCTAATTATAGGACTTCTCAGAACCCTCACAGTATGCCAAAGGAGATAGTGTGGGTATACCTCTTCTAAATTTGTTTAACCACAAAATTTTTTCTTCTTCCGTGAATCCAGTGGAGTGCACTTTAAGAACTGTTTTCCTAAATTTTAAAAAAAAGGAAAAAAATTAATATAGGCATAATACATTCAAAAGGTGTATGTGTTGTAGGAAGAGGGAGGCCCCCCTACAGGCCTCCAAGAGCGGGCTCCTGTCTAACACGTAGAAAAGAATTTTCCAAGGAGACACATCCTGACAAAGCAAGAGATTTTACTGGGAAGGGCACCCGGGTGGAGATCAGTAGGGTAAGGGAACCCAAGAAAACAGCTCTGCCCAGTGGCATGCAGTCTCGGGTTTTATGGTGATGGGATTAGTTTCCAGGTGGTCTTTATCCAATCATTTTAATTCAGAGTCTTTCCTGGCAGCGCACGCATCGCTCAGCCAAGATGGACGCTAGCAAGAGGGATTCTGGGAAGTGGATGGACATGCGGTGTCTCCTTTTGACCTGAACTGTTTTGGTCGGTGGTGGCTTATTAGTTCTGTATTCTTTACCAGGATCTCTTGTCATAAAACAACTCATGTGAATGGTTACTATGGTGCCTGGCCAGGGTGGGCAGTTTTAATCAGTGTGCTTCTAACAACTCCCCCTGAGAGACTTCATACTCAAGATACTTTGGGGGAATTGGGGTGGAGGTCTCTTTCTCCTGAGTTCCCTTACCCTACCATTCTCCACCCGGGAACCCTTCCCAATAAAACCTCTTGCTTTGTTAGCATGTGTCTCCTTGGACAATTCTTTTCCAAGTGTTAGACAAGTGTCTGCTCTTGGGGCCCTGTAGGGGGGCCTCCCCCTCCTACAACATATATATACTAATTCTTTTTTAAAAAGAGGACATTATGCCATAAGGTCAAAAGCTGGCGGGGGTGGACTGAGATAGCACTCATTTTATTAAGAATCCAACCGCAAAAACTAGTCTACTTAGAGGTGAATATGTACAAAATGCATTAATCTTCCAGAAGTATTTAAGAGGAAATCAAGCTATGAACAACAATATGACAACATTAGAGTAATAAATGAAATACAAATGGGGAACTCCTTTACAATTAGTTTAGTTACCTTTAAGTCACTTTAGTAAAATGAAAGAGTAGGTAGTAAGAAAGTCTGTACTACAGAAAATACGTGGTGGTTATTGACCTAGACAACTTCCACACGTAGGTCAATGCTTAGCTCCTCCCACCTCCTCTTCCTTCTTTCTCCTGCTTCTCAGTGTTCCCACGGCATTCTATATATGGTACTACTGTTATCTTATTGTATTGAAGTAATTTATTTTCTCATCTAACTTCCTGTCTAGACTGTAAGCTCCTTGAGAATGGGGTTTATATTATATCTGAATCTAACACTTCATAAATTACTAGAGTGTTTATAGTCAGTAAATTAATCGATTCTCTCAAATTCAATAATTACTACCTTACTTAGCGAACATTCATAAGGATTAACTGAATATCTGAAATTTTGGAGTAATGGAGTCACCATTAAGTATTACTCATTTTTCCTCTCCATCATATAAAGAGCCAGCATGTGGTACAGACTAGGCCCTCAATAAGTGCATATTGAAATAATTATTCAATCAGCTGACCCCAAGTTTTGACTACAAGTTTAGGCCTAGTGCAGGGGACAGGATACCTAAAGCCTGACTTCTGACTGCCGCCGAGTGCTGCACATGGCAGCAGGAGAGACAGACATTTCAGCACTAAGGCACCATCTCAACCCACTGCAGCCGAAAGCAATTCCTACAAGAGGTAAAGAAACAGGTGCTACCTGAAAAGCTCAGAAGTTTATAAAGCCACCCCAATAGCTCTAAAGACTGAAATCATTCTTTTTTTATATAGACAATCACAGCCTAACAAGGAGTTAACTTCCTATACTGAGCACCTTTGTCACCTACACAGACATATGTCCATCATTTCTTTTTCAATATTCTTTCCAATTAATTATATTCTAGTATAAGCCCATTCTTCCCACTCCAGTTTTCTCTGTCTTAACTACACACACGTTATCTTTCCCAGATGGTATAATTAAATACAATAAAAAGTAATCAGAATTCTGTCTTCACAAAAATGCCCAAAGATATAGCATTCCTTTAAAGCTACAGCAATTACACATCAGCCTAAACACCATCTAAAGCTTAAAATCTTCAGGGAATAGCATGACAGGCTGCTGCTGCTGCTGCTGCTGCTAAGTCACTTCAGTCGTGTCCGACTCTGTGCGACCCCATAGACGGCAGCCCACCAGGCACCCCATCCCTGGGATTCTCTAGGCAAGAACAGTGGAGTGGGTTGCCATTTCCTTCTCCAATGCGTGAAAGTGAAGTCGCTCAGTGGTGTCCAACTCTTAGCAACACCATGGGCTACAGCCCACCAGGCTCCTCCGTCCATGGGATTTTCCAGGCAAGAGTACTGGAGTGAGGTGCCATTGACAGGAGAATGCCCCTTCCAGACTATGACTTTGGAAGCTTATTCTCCTGGTAGAATTGTATTATTCTTTCACAATTTACTTAGGGTGGATATATAAGTTCTTTCCAACAGGAGCTCTGGAATACATTTTTTTTTTTTNTTTTTTAATGTGTTGTTCTTCATACCTTTATGGGAATTTTACTATTTATTTCAGCTTCATTTAGGAATAAATGAGAAATAAAATCCTACTTATAAATATAAACTTCACAACGTGATCAAATGGTATGCATACACATTCTGACATGATTACCACAATTGAGCTAATTAACACATTCAGCACCTCACTTTGTTACTACACTTTTCAGTTAAGGAAAATCTTAACGTGATCTTGATCTGATGTCAATTTGTGATTAGGAATAGCTGATGATGACAAACAGAATGTCCACGTAAAAATACAAGCTGCTCATATTTTCAGACACCCTATTTCTCTCTACTGAGTGCAGTGTAAAATGATGATTTTAAAGGAGTGGTCATTTGATAATGAGAAAGAATAAAGCTCAAATTTAAGTTCATCTGTGCTTGGGGAAACCAGGTTACGTTTGTTGGAGGATGACCATAAATTGCAAAACTTGGTAGAAACCCACATAGCAATTCTGGGTGAGAAATAGAGACCCCCAGAGAAGGCGGTTCAGATGGCAAAGAATCTGCCTGTGGTGCAGGAGACCCAGGTTTGATGCCTGGCTCAGGAAGATCCCCTTGAGAAGGGCATGGCAACCCACTGCAGTATTCCTGCCTGGAGAATCCCATGCACAGAGGAGCCTGGCGGGCTACAGTCCATTGGGTCGCAAAGAGTCAGACACGACTGAGCGTCTAAAACCCAGACACACATTTAAACAAACACACGTCCATGGAAGATCACAGAATTGGGATGCATAGTAGTGAAAGCTGGAAGAGGTTCAGATGATCATCAGCAGATGAAGAATATACCACATGTGGTCCGTGCCTTCAATGGAATGCAGGTCACACACAGAAAAATGGGTCCTTACACATGTTTTGAAAACACGAGCTGAGTTACATGAGCCAGACACACGAGAGCAAGTCCAGACACACGAGACACAAGGGATAATTGCATTCCTCTGAAGGTCCTCAGGAAGGAGGCCTACAGACACAACGCACACTGCTCACTGCCAGGGGTTGCAGAGGTGGTTTTTTTTTTTTTTTTTGCAGTCAGACAGGGNGGCCATCTCATACGAAGAGCTGACTCATTGGAAAAGACCCTGATGCTGGGAAGGATTGGGGGCAGGAGGATGAGATGGCTGGATGGCATCATTGACTCTATGGGTGTGAGTCTGAGTGAACTCCAGGAATTGGTGATTGACAGGGAGGCCTGGTGTGCTGCAGTTCATGGGGTCCCAAACAGTCAGACGTGACTGATCGACTGAACTGAACTGAATCTGAAAATGTTTCCATATTAATGAATTATGTAAGTAGACTCTGTAGTAGTTATTTACTGAAACATTCTCTCAATGAAATATTTGAATAAATATGTCAGAAAAACTGAGCAAATCTAGTTAAATGACTATTGTATCATGGATTATTCAATGAAAAAATACCTTTGAGCATAGATCTCAGAACCAACTCAGTGCAAAAATGTAATTAGTGTTGCAATTGATGGCCCCACTGTTGCAGATAAATTAGCAATGCTAATTCAATTACTAAATCAGTAATGATTGTGGAAAATACCCATAAATGAACACTAATTTCAATTATTCATAAAAGACAGTTTTGATGTATATGCTGAGTAATCTTCATTTTCTCACTTCTTGCTGCCTATTCCAACGTGTTCTATGAAAAGTGATTCTGCATATCTTCAGTAACTTCATGGGGAACTTTGTCACTGAGGATTTGAATATAAGAATTTCTCAGCATGTATAGTTATATAGATATAAATTCTTTGAAGAAATAAAAATGTCCATCATTCAAAACCAAAAAAAATTACATTATTTTATCAATAATATACTTGAGATATTAGTTACCTTTTACACCGAAGCCCACTATTCTAATACAGAGACATTTTCATAAAAAGAATTTATCTGCTTCTTAGAGATCTAGCACTTTCACAGAAAGACAGGTCCTTGGCTGACAATGGACACCTTCATTTTTCCTTAAATCCAGGAAGCCATGTTTCCTTCATGATGCATTGTACAGAATTAACTATTTGACAATCTTCAGGTGAGTTTCATATCTATGTACAATTAACACTGAAGTTGTGGCTACCTATTTACTACTGATTAGATGTATGTCTATATTCCTCCCCTCTGTGTGCCTTGAGTTGAAAAGTGAACATTTCCATGACATTAATTGCCTGCAATTTCAGCACCATTCCAATCTGACCTCTTCTAACATCTTGGTGACAGAGAAGGCAATGGCACCCCACTCCAGAACTCTTGCCTGGAAAATCCCATGGAAGGAGGATGGATGGTAGGCTGCAGTCCATGGGGTTGCAAAGAGTCAGACATGACTGAGCCACTTCACTTTCACTTTTTACTTTCATGCATTGGAGAAGGAAATGGCAACCCACTCCAGTGTTCTTGCCTGGAGAATCCCAGGGACAGGGGAGCCTGGTGGGCTGCCGTCTATGGGGTTGCACAGAGTCGGACACGACTGAAATGACTTAGCTGCAGCAGCAGCAGCAGCAATATCTTGGTGATGCCCCTCTCTTCAGATGTATTTTCCATGTGATCATCATATTCATCTTCTAACAGGGCTATTTCTTTGCCATGGTGTTGGCTGGATGCTGACATGCATGGTTAATTACTTTTCATGACAGATATGTGAGATGGACACTATTTTTCTGGTTCTAAAAGTGAGGAGATGTACACACAGGGATTCTTGGTGACATGTACAAGTTCAGTTCAGTTCAGTTGCTCAGTCATGTCTCACACTTTGCGACCCCATGAATTGGAGCACGCCAGGCCTCCCTGTCCATCACCAACTCCCGGAGTTCACTCAAACTCATCATCAGGTCAGTGATGCCATCCAGACATCTCATCCTCTGTCTACCCCTTTTCCTCCTGCACCCAATCCCTCCCAGCATCAGAATCTTTTCCAATGAGTCAACTCTTTGCATGAAGTGGCCAAANGTCAAGAGGCTCCTCAGTTCCTCTTTGCTTTTTGCCATAAGAGTGGTGTCATTTGCATATCTAAGGTTGACATTTTTCCCAGCAATCTTGATTCTAGCTTTTGCTTCATCCAGCCTAGCATTTTGCATGATGTACTCTGCATATAAGTTAAATGAGCAGGGTAACAATATACAGCCTTGATGGACTCCTTTCCCTATTTGGAACCAGTCTGTTGTTCCATGTCTGGTTCTAACTGTTGCTTCTTGACCTGCATACAGATTCTAAGGAGGCAGGAAAGGTGGTCTGGTATTCCCATCTCTTTAAGAATTTTCCACAGTTTGTTGTGATCCACACAGTCAAAGGCTTTGGTGTAGTCAATGAAGCAGAAATAAATGTTTTTCTGGAACTCTCTTGCTTTTTCTTTGATCCAACGGATCATTACTCTACACATGGACATTCCAGATGGTCAGTACCGAAATCAGATTGTTTATATTCTTTGCAGTCAAAGATGGAGAAGCTGTATACAGTCAGCAAAAATAAGACCGGGAGCTGACTGTGGCTCAGATTGTGAACTCCTTATTGCCAGCTTCAGACTTAAACTGAAGAAAGTAGGGAAAACCACTAGACCATTCAGGTATGACCTAAATCAAATCTTTCACGATTATAGGGTGGAAGTGGCAAATAAATTCAAGGGATTAAATCTGATAGAGTGTCTGAAGAACTGTGGATGGAGGTTCGTGACATTGTACAGGAGGCAGGGATCAAGATCATCCTCAAGAAAAGAAGTACAGAATGGTAAATGGTTGTCTTTGTGAGGAGGCCTGACAAATAGCTGAGAAAAGAAGAGAATCTAAAGGCAGAGGAGAAAAGGAAACATACACCCCTCTGAATGCAGAGTTCCCAAGAATAACAAGAGGAGATAAGAAAGCCTTCCTCAGTGATGAATGCAAAGAAATAGAGGAAAGCAATAGAATGGGAAAGACTACAGATCTCTTCAAGAAAATTAGAGAGATCAAGGGAACATTTTGTGCAAAGATGGGCACAGTGAAGGACAGAAATGGTCTGGACCTAACAGAAGCAGAAGATATTAAGAAGAGGTGGCAAGACTACACAGAAGAACTGTACAAAAAATATCTTAGTGACCCAGATAACCATGATGGTGTGGTCACTCGCCTAGACCCAGACACCCTGGAGTCTGAAGTCAAGTGGGCCTTCGGAAGCATCACTATGAACAAAGCTGGTGGAGGTGCTGGAGTCCCAGCTGAGCTGTTTGAAATCCTGGAAGACGACGCTGTGAAAGGGCCACGCTCAATATGCTTTTGCTGGTGTGATTTTAACTGGGTTTCAGAATTCTTCCCCTGAGCTTTCTTAGGAAGCAGGCTTTTGAGGCACTCGAGGATGAGAGTAAATGGAAGATGAGGTGATTTGATTTGTTGCTGTGATAACTTTCTGTGACTTTGAGGCCACATGAAACAAAGTGACGTATAGTGAACAGGCAGTTTGGGGCGTTTTCTGCACCTAGCTCCTTGTCCTTCTAGGAGAGAAATCCACTCTCCTGGGGTTCGGCGGTTACTTTCAGCCACAGGAGGAACAGTGTCATGGTCCCTGGTTGATTGGAAATGAGTCCTGGGAACTGGAGGTCCAGGGGTTAAGACTTGGCCTTCCAGTGGGGGGCAGGGTGGTACAGGTTCGATCCTTGCCTCAGAGCGGAGATCCCACATGCCCCAGGCCAAGAAAACAGAACTGAAGCAATGTAATCAATTCAATAAAGACAAAAAAGAAAGCAGTCCTGAAGTCACAGTTTGTTTGAACGGCAAGCGATGTCTGCAGGCCGCTCAGGGCTGTTTCCCGGCTCCTCTGAAGGGGTGGAGTCCAGGGGTCTCTGCCAGACTCAACCCTCCCCCGGGCCCACCTTTGCCTCTTCCTCTTTTCTCCGCTGTCAAGATACCCTACCCACTTGATGTTTTTTTAACGCTATAGTTGAAGGTTTATATCAAAGGAAGACAAGAGAACCCCCAGAAAGTGCCGTAGGGGGGCCGTGCCTTTTCCCTGGAGTTGCCCGTGGTACCGTCCGGAATGTCTCAAAGGATCTATCCCACTTCAGAACTGTGGTAGGCCCCTGGTGCTCGCGGCAGCCCAGGACTCCTGGGCGTCCGTACTGTCCCCAGAAGCCGGAGCAGCAGGGACACACCCTTTGTCTGCCACCTGAAGGAACGGCTGGCAGGCGGGTGTCTGTCCAGACCCTTGCCCTGTCTGCCGCGTGGTTCCTGTCTTTAGACGTGGCCGCCAGGCAGGAGCGGGAGGAGGCGGGAGGGGAGCCCACCCTCTCCTTCGGAGACGTGACACAGGCGCCGTCCGGCCCGGCCCGCTCCTCTCCGAGGCCACCTCTTGGGCAGGCGGCCGAGCGTGGCTCTGGGCTGGCGGAGCCCCTGGGGACCTTCTGCCTCTGGGACGCTGGCGGCGGGGGGCTGGCGCTAGGGCGGACCCCGGGAAGGCCGGGTCGGGGTGCTGTCCTTGCGGTGTTACACGCGGGCCGCGCCTCGCAACTGCGCCTCCAGCCTTGTGCATCTGTTAGTTTCATGGAATTCATTCACTCCGCACACTTTTGTGGAGCAGCACCTCGTGTCAGGCACTCACAAACCCTGCGAAAGCATGGCGAAGAAACGGGAAGGCCGTGCGGAGCTGACTTTCTGACGAGGGAGACAGTACATACGCCAGCAACAGGCGGGTGTGCGTGTGTGTGCACGCACGCACGAGCATAAAGCAGGCAACTGGGTGGGGAATGTGGAGGGGCCTCCCGGGAGAAGCAGGGGTCACGGGGCGTTTCCATCGGGGCTCTCCGTCCTCCCCACCTTTCGTTTTCCTGTCTGTCGTGCTGGCCGAGCTGAGCGTGTGGCCGCGGCCAGGCCGCAGGTCCTGCTCACCCTGGTTGGATGTCGCCATGGGAACAAGGTCTGAGACCGGCCCTCTGAGTGACCGGGCAGTCCGCCCCGGCATCTCCTTCCCACAAGCCGTCAGCGTCGAGAACCTGGGCGGCCAGCACGAGCCACAAGAGGACGCGGCGCACATTGCGTGGCCGGGGCCTGCGGCCGTGTTGTCTAGGCCCCTGTGCTTCGGCTCATGGTCCGAGCTGATGGAGCGCCCCAGGGGGCATGTGAGCACCCTCTGAAGGAGACGGGGAGGCAGGGTCTGGGGCGAGGGGAGTGTTCCAGCCAGAAGAGGAGCAAGTGCAAAGGCCCTGGGGTGTGTCCCAGGGTGCACAGATGGGGCAGGGGCGGGTCTGCAGGGCAGCGGGGCTTATGGAGGCCTTGCCAGGGGCCGCTGGAAGGACTTGGGGCAGAGGAGTGGGGCGGCTCGATTCCGTTTTAGCCAGGTCCCTAGACAGGGAGACCCGACCGAGGCTTCTGCGCAATCCCGGTGACGGGTGTGGAGGTGACGAGCGGTGCCGGGCCTCAGACCCAGAGAGGAGCATGCAGGTCGCCTCGTCTCACCGTCCACCCGGCTCACCAGGGTCTCCTGCACCTCGGGCCTGACGGTCGACGGTGAGCCTCACGAGCCTGGCGCTGTATTTTCTCTTTCGTGTTCAGGGCTCCGGTGGAGAGTGCGTCTCTCGCTGTGCGCGGCTCCCAGGCGGCTCCGCGGGTCTGGACCGGCCCTCCAGGCACAGAGCACGTGTCACCCCACTTGTCAGGACTCGTCAGGCGCCTTCTCGAGGCCCGAGCCCTCCGCCAGGACACAGGTGTCGGACCGAGTGACCCAGTCTTTCTGCGAAGACGAGTTCCCCTTCACCTCCNTTGACTCTTCGGGACCTCATGGATGGAAGCCTGCCAGGCTCCTCTGTGCACGGAATTTCCCAGGCAAGAATCCTGGAGTGGGTTGCCATTTTCTACTCTAGGAGGTCTTCCTAGCCTGGGGATCAAACGCACATCTACGTCTCTTGCATTGGCAGATCACTACTACACCACCTGGGAAGCCCAAAGAATGTGACGAGCTGTCTGATCCACGAGAGGAGAACAAGAATAGGCCAGTTTAGATCTGACAGCTGGCGCAGTACCCGAACTTCAGAGAGGAAGCCAGGAAATCACTTTGTAAAGCATTAAGCGCTTCATCAAGGGCCTTGAGCTCCCAGAAGGAAACACACTGTATAACTGTGTGGGACTTAGTGTACAGAATGCGTTAACAAGACATGAGAAAACAGTGGTATTCAGGCTGTTAGTGTATCCTTGAGGCAGGTGGAGTGTTTCCATCTGTTGAAAGTGGCCTCAGTGATGCCTCCCTGCTGGGATCAAGTTAAAGAGAATGGATTTGTCACTGTGTTGGGAAAGAGCTTCTCAAAAGAAGATATTCACTAGCTCTCCCTTGGTTTCTGTGGACAGTTAAATCTGTGCAGTTTCTCATCTCTATTCTCTTTCACGTGGCCCCAGGACAATTTCCACTTCTTTGCCACAAATTGCTTCCCCTCCAGTTTTCTCCTTTCTCCTTTGACCCTAAAATTGTCACTGGTCTGATTTGAATTATTCGAAGAAAGGAGAAGAAAAATAACTTGTTGAGACAAGTTAAAGTGGGTTGGTGGGGTGGGGATGATTAACTCAGGTGTGGAGTAGAGGGATTCATCTCACAGGCTATTCGTGAGTGATGTTGGATTCAACATGAGAAATTTCCAAATTTTATTCAGAAGTATCATTAAGCTGGGAGGTAATAACATGAGCTGTGAAGATGGAGAGAAAGAATATATTTGCAGGCTTATTCTACTGTGGGTGGGAGGTGCTTGAAAATTCAATTTGAAAAGTTACAGTCACTGCAGTTTTACATTTATGTGTCTATGTGTATACAGATTTCTCTGGGGAAAACTGATCAACCTCTCCACCACCACCCTGCCCCACCCCCTTTTAGGGCTTCCCTTCTAGGGCACATCTCTTAAGCACCAGTTGTATCTGGTGATGACATTTAGTTTGTCTCCATTGTTGGAGTGTCCAAGACACAGGTCATGGCCTAGGCTTAGTATCTCAGAAAGCACAGTAGTGCTTCTAGCATCCTTTGAAAGAGAAGATGGTTGTATTCCAGAAACAATTCTCCCTTGGAATAAAACTGCTTGATTCATCTTCATAAAATGTACCTTTTCTCATGTTCCCATTCAGTTCTAGACTGCAGTGATCTTTAAGAAAACAGCCCAGAAGCCGGCCTAGGTCTCCGCCCTCCAGATCTAGGCAAAATTAATCCCAAACTTTGTACATTATAAGCCCCCCAATGATGCCTATGGCCTGTGAGCTGGTGCACAGGATGGAATTGTCAAGTGAGACTCATATCAGTTGGAGATCTTACCTTTGGAGTACTCTTCCAACCATTAATATTTCCGTCTTCTCCCTGGCCTCTGGGATGTGAGCAGCATTATCAGAACAGCACTGAATCTCATTCTTTCTGTTCCTTTTATCACAACTGAGGCAAGTCAGTTTTAAAAATGGATTATTCACTTACAAATGAAACAAACAGGGACATACAGAGAAAATGTTTCTGAAATTACCTTTTCTAGCTCACTTTCAGGCTCACGTGTTTTTTCACCTCCCCAGTCTTGTCCTAGGAAACAGAGTTCTTTATGGGCTAACCTCCAAGGCTGTTTTCCTCCACATTTATGGCTCCATCAAATGGTTCATGGACCCAATAGTGCAGCCTTGATTCCTAGACNTAGAATCTGTCGTAGAACAACAGAGTGGTTCAAAATTGGGAAAGGAATATGTCAAGGCTATATACTGTCACCCTGCTTATTTAACTGCTATGCAGAGTACATCATGGGAAATACCAGGCTAGACAACTCACAAGTTGGAACCAAGATTGCCAGGTATGCAGATGATACTACCCTCATGGCAGAAAGCGAAGAGGAACTAAAGAGTCTCTTGATGAAAGTAAAAGAGAAAAGTGAAAAAGCTGGCTTAAAACTCATTTAAAACATTTAAAAAACTAAGATCATGGCACCTGTTCCCATCATTTCATGGCAAATAGATGAGAAAAAAATGGAAACTGTGGCAGGTTTTATTTTCTTGGGCTCTAAAATCACTGCAGATGATTGCAGCCATGAAATTCAAAGACGCTTGCTCCTTGGAAGAAAAGCTATGACCAACCTAGAGAGCATATGAAAAAGCAGAGACATCACTTTGCCAACAAAGGTCCCTATGGTCAAAGCCCCTATAGCTTTCCAGTAGTCATATACAGATGTGAGAGCTGGACCATCAAGAGCACTGAAGAATTGATGCTTTCGAACTGTGGTGCTGGAGAAGACTTGAGAGTTCCTTGGACAGCAAGGAAATCAAACCAGTCCATCCTAAAGGAAATCAGTCCTGAATATTCACTGGACGGACTGATGCTGAAGCCAAAACTCCAATACTTTGGCCACCTGATGTGTAGAGCCATCTATCTCATTGGAAAAGACCTTAATGCCATGAAAGACTGAGGCCAGAAGGAGAAGGGGGTGACAGAGGATGAGATAGTTATATATCATCACAACTCAATGGAAATGAGTTTGAGCAAATTCCAGGAGACAGTAGAGGACAGGGAAGCCTGACATGCTGCAGTCCATGGGGTTCCAAAGAGTCGCACACCGAATCACCAGTCTATGTTTGATACAGAATGCAGGACGCTTGGGGCTGGTGTACGGGGATGATCCAGNAGGTACTTGCTCAGGCCGGAGTCAAGTGTGATGTTCCTGATAAGAAGTAAAAATCTGTGAAAGGAGTGAAATTTCAGAAATTTTGTTCAAGTTCAGAACAAAAGCTCTCACAGGATTCCTAAACAGAAAACAATAAATTAAAATGTGCATATTAATACATACATGAAAATAAACTTTCCATATATATATATATAATATATGTAAATATATTGTGTGTGTGTGTATTGAGGAGAATAAAACTAAATCAAAATTTAAAAAAATGTTCATCCAAAACTCTTTATGCTGTCTCTTATACACATCTCAAAAACATGGTTTTAAAGCTACTAAGTTATCAAACATCTTCCTTTTTTCTGCAGTCAGTCCCCCTCTCCCTCTCCCTCCTGGTTTCCCTGGAGCAAAAATCATGCCCTTTTCCTCTTAGTATCTACCACAACTTAGACTGTACATAAAAGCATTTAGTTAAATAGGATATGATGGACGACAACCAAATCCCAGAATCCATGGTGTCTATGCTTCTGGGCCCCACCTGCAGCCAATAGCATCTTTCTTAATGCACCAGCAGTAGTTCCCAGTCACCCTTTCTCTAACTTTTCCCCACCACAGATCTATACACTGTCCCACTGCCTAAGAACTTTGTGAAACGTATGTTCTGTTTGTATTAATAACTTTGAAAAATGATGTGACATCACAACAGCTACTATATGAATTATCTTCCCTATAAAGTCTTCTATTACACAGCATTTTTAGTAATAGGATGGGTTTTTGTTTATTTGTCTCTTTGAATTCATTATTTTAGGTATTTAAACTTGTTTTTCTCTCTTTTTGGAACATTATCTTGAGCCCATGCTCTTGTTTGATCCCGCTTATCCAACTGATACAAATGTATTATTTTACGGTGTAATTTACATGAACTTTCCTACCTCTCCTTTCAGTTTAGGCATCCCCTCCTACATGTGACCATGACACGTCTCCTTGTTCTTTCATCTCACTCATCACACTTTCATTAGAAGTTCAAGGTCTTTCTTCTCTACCACTCTTCTAAGCTTCTCAGGGACAAAGTCAATTTTTGTCCTATATGTCACAATTTCTCCAACCTCCTGAAAAACACCCCACATGGGTTTTGTTGTTGTTCAGTTCTTCAGTCGTGTCTGACTCTTTGTGACACCATGGACTGCAGCACACAAGGCTTCCCTGTCCTTCACCATCTCCCAGAGTTTGCTCAAACTCATGTCCACTGAGTCTGTGATGCCATCTAACCGTCTTACCATCTGTCATCCCCTTCTTCTCCTGCTTTCAATCTTTCCCAGCATCAGAGTCTTTTCCAATGAGTCAGCTCTTATTGGGTTTATGAATGAATAAACAGATGAAAAAATGCCCACAGAGGATATGAAATATGATTTATATTTTACATTTTTCTAGGCTTCTCAGAAAATTTTTAATCCTATTCAAAGAGTTACTTCCTGGAAGACATTCAGAAAAAGAGGCAGGAAGGGGAATTGGAATGACAGACTTTCACTACAGACTAAAAACTCCCCTTGTACAGGACTCTCTGAATCACTCAAATGTGGATTCTTATCCTGGCAATGACTACCACACAGTACATGGGAGGGCTGGAGACTCTGAGGCCAATAACTCATGGGAAAGCAGTCTTTAGGCTTGAAAAATCTACATTCTACAAACTGTGATGACCTTGATATATGTGTGTGACACAGATTGGATTAGTGTTTCTTTCGCCCTTGATATAAATAAATTTATCACCTCGGAGATTTCACATCTCAGGCAGTGGCTTTATACCACAAATAGAAATAAGAATAAGGAAAGGAAAAATTAGAGGTAACCAAATAATTTTCCTAATGATAATATTAATGGTAGTGGAGGTATCAATGCTGTTTGGAGAAGGAGCTTACATTTTTAAAGCATTTACTATGTTATTCATTTTGCTAAGTGTTTTATGTATATTATCATATTTAATTTACAAGACATCCCTATAAATAGTATTCTATTATTTCCCTACTCTGTAGATAAGCAAATAGATTTGAAAGATTAAGATACCACCAGCCAAGAGACCAATGCATATGGCTAATAAGGACAAATACTAATATCTCTTTGCTTGAATATAAGGCCAACACATCAATGCTGATTGGGAATAATGGCTCTAGGTCCAAATCCTAATTACCTGGGCATGTATGCAGCTCCATTTTTGGCAAATAATTCCTTCATTTGCTTTGTCTCCTTTGGATGCTTGCAGGCAAGTTAATGAAATACCATTTCATACTGACTTTCTTCCCAAAAATTGGCTCAGTCAGGATCTATGATATGCACTCCAAATTGGATGGATAACAGTATCATTTTACACAACAAGAACAGTGGGTATGTTTACAAATAACTGCCTATTATCAACCAAGAAAATAGCATCTTATCTCCTCGAACCAACAGAAAACAGTTATATTCATCTAGATATAAGTGCTTTACATTAACACAAAGGCAATAGTTCTTTAAAAGTACACCTAGATACATATTTTAAGTGACTGCCAAAATTCCTGGTATCTTGTAGCTTCAATGCTGCACTTAGGTTTTAATTCATTGAATAAAAGTAGAGATCAAATCATTATAATGAGATTTTTCTGATTTACTTTTTCAGTAAAAACAAAGCCAAAAAGCTAATCAAAATACCAAAACACTATCTTAGCTACAATACAAGAGGTGTCTGATATTTTTATATTTTCAAAAGCAATATAGCATTTGCTTTTGGTTAACAGTGATTTCTGAAATCTTGAATGCTAATGCATTTTTCTAAGATTTCTGAAGAATCACTTTCATCATTTGTATTGGTGAGTTTCAAAGCATGGAAGAACAATTTTTAGTTTTCCCAAAGAAAACACAGTCATTATAATGCCAAATTATGACAATGAGTGGCTCTAATTTTCACTTTCTTTGAAGGACTTGAAGACCATATATGGGTCTGAACTAGGATCTTCCCCAGGATAAAATGTTCTGCCCATTTCAGTACTGGCATAGAGGTCTTTAGGAAGCTAGACTGTTTTCAGGGATCCTCAAAAGGCATTGTTTTCAAATTTAAAATGTACCAAAGTGATAGTTATGCAGTTTGTCATTTTTCTTTCTTTTGCATTAAAATATAATTCTAAACATATACCAAGAAATGTGATAATTGCTTTAAATAGCTTCTTTAATTTTTCTCTTTCACAAGGACTACATGAGATAAAATAACTTGCTAATAGAGAGTGGTGGGTAAGGGATTTATTATAAACTCTCTTCCTATGACTGTGTGTCCCCTGCTTTTAGTGGTTAAGTCATTTCTTTCCTCATTATGGTTGCTTTCTAAATTGGACTTGTGATGCTTAGGGGTGTGTCATATTTCCTTCCTGAACTTCATGCATCTTGACTGGGGACACTGACCTGACCTGAAACCAAACTGTTACCAGTTGTTCATTCGTTTGTTAACATAAATATCCGTCACCAGGCATCCTCTGACCATGATAAAAGAGACATGCTGAGGTATATTGTTTCCAAACAGAACTAGCTGGGGTATCCAGCAGAATGTAATGAACTTTCTTGGGTTATAAGGAAGTGTCTGATAGAAGCAAAGCCAGATACTGACTGCTGCTGCTGCTGCTGCTAAGTCACTTCAGTCGTGTCCGACTCTGTGCGACCCCATAGACGGCAGCCCACCAGGCTCCCCCATCCCTGGTATTCTCCAGGCAAGAACACTGGTGTGGGTTGCCATTTCCTTCTCCAATGCATGAAAGTGAAAAGTGAAAGTGAAGTCTTTCAGTCATGTCTGACTCTTAGTGACCCCATGGACTGCAGCCTACTAGGCTCCTCCGTCCAGGGATTTTCCAGGCAAGAGTACTGGAGTGGGGTGCCATTGCCTTCTCTGAGATCCCAACTAGCTAGGTCCAAATCACAGAAGCAGGTAGCCTGCCCTATTTTCAAACTAATGAGTCTCAATGTGGTTCAGATATTCAGGAAAGAGTGGTAAAACAACGAGGTGGCACACCAATCCATCGTGTGCAGCAATGATACAGACAAAACAAAGGTGGACAAGAAGCAGAAGCAGTCCAAGAAACTTACCTGGAGAAAAGCGAATGCTGGAAACCGTGGAGCATGTACAGTGGAAAAAGAGCCAGACCTCAGGCACAAAGTGACCAGAGATGGTGAAACTTGATTTCTGATGGGCTCGGTCTACTCAGGTACTTGCTCAGGCCGGAGTCAAGTGTGATGTTCCTGATAAGAAGTAAAAATCTGTGAAAGGAGTGAAATTTCAGAAATTTTGTTCAAGTTCAGAACAAAAGCTCTCACAGGATTCCTAAACAGAAAACAATAAATTAAAATGTGCATATTAATACATACATGAAAATAAACTTTCCATATATATATATATAATATATGTAAATATATTGTGTGTGTGTGTATTGAGGAGAATAAAACTAAATCAAAATTTAAAAAAATGTTCATCCAAAACTCTTTATGTACACATTTTTTAAATGACTTCATAAGCAATTTTCTTGTGAAATATTCTTTATGGAATCTTTCTTCATGACTGCAGATATATTCAGTGGTTACACCATTAATACATTCTTATTGATTATGAATATTTTAATACATTCATAAGAATCTACTTATAAGAATATGACAATGTTTCTATTTTTAAAGAATCTAAAAACAAGGCATATACAGAATGGATAAGCAAGGTCCTGCTAACACAAGGAGCTATATTCAATATTTTGTGATAAATCATAATGGAAAAGAATATGAAAAAGAATACATGTACATATATATGTATAACTGAGTCACTTTGTTGTACAGCAGATATTAACACAATATTGTAAGTCAAATATACTTCAATAATTTTTTAAAATAATCTGTTTTGGAAGATAAACACTATATATGTTCATATTCATAAAAAACAAGTTTATATTTAAATTGTTGCTCTTAACTAGCATAAAATAAACATTTATCTTCAGTAGGGAATGACAGAAATGTTTTTTGACTGCACAGCTTGTTCAATTTGGTTATACTTTTGAGAAACACTGACAATGGAAGGTTAATAAGCTCGCCTAGTGGTAGCCAGGGCATGCACACTAGAGAGGAGGTAGAATGAATTCTTATTTCCATCCAATCTGTTTTTCTTTTCACTTTAATGCAACATGCCAAGTGCTCCTGTTATAGTAATTTACTATAATATATATGCTGAGATGACCCTGATGCTGAGCAAAGCAAGGGATGTGTCTATTTCTCAAATAATTGAAAAACAGACACTGCAACATTTTCTTTAGAAATGGACCATTAGATTGTCTACACAGCGTGGTGACTAGTGGAATACTTAAGGAACAATGCCACCTGTATTTATATATTTCTGGACAGGTACAGCTGATGGTATAAACTCATTTTATGGGACTGCTAAAACAGCTGCAGGAAAGAGATAAAGACATTTTATCATTTTAATTTGCTATCACCTAAACATAATGGCAGTGTAACAAAATTGCCTGGGATTATTGCAAATAATCTGTCATCAGAATTGATGGTATTTACCAAAGCTGTTTCACTAGCAAACTTAAGTCTGTTCTTAGGTTTAAAAAATAAAAATCTGCTTCACACCATATGAAAATGCCCTTGATTCTACCTGTTATAATAAGTAATAACTGTTGGGGCAGATAACATTATTCTGCTGAAAAACAAGTAATTATCCTGAAAAGGTTTATCAAAAGAAAGTATATCCAGACTGTCTGACTTAATAGAATTACTACCTAAAGTCACATTTATACCTAGGTTTTAAAACCATCTTAATTCTTATTCATTGAACTGCAAATCTGTTTATGTAATTCTTTGCATTTGTTAAAAACCAACAATCTTGATAAACTCAATGATGACATTTATTCCCAGAGCCTTACAATCAGTTCCAGCCAAACTGTTTTGGTGTTGAATTTTGTACTGTACAAATACCATAAGGTCAGAGACAGACTATCGGTCATGATGGCAACATAAAAATTAGGATAACTCCATCAAGGGTTTACACTGGCTATAGGGTGGGGAGGTTGTTTCTCTTTTCCATTAAGAGAAGAATTTTTGCTGACATAGACCTAAGGACCAAAAATATACCTGCCCTATTTGTACCCATTTGAGCATCTGCAGCTCTCCTAGAATATTCCCCCCACTCTTCCAAAGCTGAGATGCTTCTTCCTTGAAATACAAATAGCACTATTATTTGTACAATTCAGTTAAACATAGGTCATATCTATTCTCAAAGTCATAGAACTGAGAAAGGTTTGGGGAAGAAGAGCGACTGAAAATCACGTTGTTGGGTGTTTTGTACCAGACACATCTCACAGTCAGAGCGCTAATGTTGGAGGAAAGTTGGGAATTGAGAACATTTTCCTCTGACTCCAAAACATCTCCATAATTATATTGTTGTTTCTGTCAAATGTCTAGATAGGTTTGCAAGTAACCTGAAATCAGTGANGTGTTTTGTACCAGACACATCTCACAGTCAGAGCGCTAATGTTGGAGGAAAGCTGGGAATTGAGAACATTTTCCTCTGACTCCAAAACATCTCCATAATTATATTGTTGTTTCTGTCAAATGACTAGATAGGTTTGCAAGTAACCTGAAATCAGTGGTAAGGTCTTACATATTTCTGTGCATCCAGGAATACCCGCTAAATCATGCATATAAAATCATTCATTAGATATTTGTAAACTATAATTTACAACTAAATGTTGCTAAAAAGAAGACCTAAAAAGACATTTCTCCAAAGAAGATGTACAGACGGCCCACAGGCACATGAAAAGATAGATGTTCAACAGAGTTAATTATGAGAGAAATGCAAGTCAAAAGTACAATGAGATATCATCCCACACCAGTCAGAATAGCCATCAGCAAAAAGTCTACAAATAATGAATTCTGGAGAAAAAGGAACCCTCCTACACTGCTACTGGGAATGTAAATTTGGGCAGCCACTTTGGAGAACAATATGGAAATTCCTAAAAAAAAAAAACCAATAACAACTAAAAATAGTATTATCATACTAGTTAGCAACCCCATTCCTAGGCATACAATCAGAGAAAATTAAAATCTGAAATGATACATGCACCCCAGTCTTTGTAAAGCACTGTTACCAGGACATGAATGTGACCTAAACGTCCATCCACAGATGAATGGATTAAGAAGATGAGGCATATATATACAATGGAATATTACTCAGCCATTAAAAAGTATGAAATTATGCCTATTGAAGCAACATAGATGGACCTAGAGATCATCATACTAAGTGAAGTACATCATACAGAGAAAGATAAATAGACATTTTTGGTTGTCTTACTATTTGGATTGGCTTCTATTTCATGACCATTATCTGGGCAACCTAGGTAGCATATTGAAAAGCACAGACATTACTTTGCCAACAAAGGTCNAGTGTGTCTGCCCTCTGATGCCCTCTTGCAACACCTACCATCTTACTTGGTTTCTCTTACCTTGAGTGTGGGGTATCTCTTCATGGCTGCTCCAACAAACCACAGCCGCTGCTCCTTACCTTGGACGAGGGGTATCTCCTTACTGCCGCCCTTCCTGACCTTCAATTTGGGTTGGTGCAAAAGTAACTGTGATTTTTGCATTGTTGAAATTTGCCATTTGTTATTAGAATACATTCTAAATAAATGTTGTTATATTATATCATTTTAATGCACATTCTCACTTTATGATTTTTCTAATAATTTATTACTTGCTGTGTATTTTATATTTATTTTAGACTAGGGAAATTATATTAGACAAAAAGCAAATTCAAGTAACTTTATAATTTGAGTTCAAAATGAGTCATAAACCAGTGCAGACAACTCACAACATCAACAACACATTGAACCCAGGAATGGCTAATGAATGTACAGCGCAGTGTTGATTCAAGAAGTTTTGCAAAGGAGACAAGAACCTTGAAGACAAGGAGCATAATGGTCGGCCATCAGAGGTGACAACAACCGAGAGCAATCATCAAAGCCGATCCTCCGACACCTACACAAGAAGTTGCCGAAGAACTCGGTGTTGACCATTCATTCTATTGTAGTTCAGCAATTAAAACAAATTGGAAAGATGAAAAATCTTGATAAGTGGGTGCCTCATGAGTCAATTGGAAATCAAAAAATAACCATTGTTTGGAAGTGTCGTCTTCTCTTATTTTGTGCAATAAGAAAGAACCATTTCNCTATAGTAGTTCAGCAATTAAAACAAATTGGAAAGATGAAAAATCTTGATAAGTGGGTGCCTCATGAGTCAATTGGAAATCAAAAAATAACCATTGTTTGGAAGTGTCATCTTCTCTTATTTTGTGCAATAAGAAAGAACCATTTCTTGATCAGACTATGATGTATGATTAAAAATGAATTTTATACAGCACCAGGGATGATCAGCTCAGTGGTTCGACTGAGAAGAAGCTCCAAGCACTTGCCAAAACCAAACTTGCACCAACAAAAGGTCATGGTTACTGTTTGGTGATTTGATCCACCACTGCTTTCTGAGTCCCAGAGAAACAATTACATCTGAGAAGTATGCTCAGCAAATCAACAAGATGCCCTGGAAACTTCAATGCCTGCAGCCAGCATTCATCAACAGGAAGGGCCCAATTACTCTCTACAACAGTGCCCAACCACATATCGCATAATCACGGCTTCAGAAGTTTAACAAACTGTGCTACAAAATTTTGCTTTATCTGCTATATTCACCTAACCTCTCATCAACCGACTACCACTTCTTCAATCATCTCAACAATTTTTTGCAAAGAAAATGCTTCCACAACCAGCAAGAGGCAGAAAATGCTTTCCAAGTGTTTGTTGAATCCTAAAACACAGACTTTTATGCTACAAGAATTAGCAAACTTATTTCTTGTTGGCAAAACTGTGTTGATTTTAATGGTTCCTATTTTGATTTATTAAGATTTGTTTGAGCCTAGTTATAATGATTTAAAATTCATGATCTGAAGCCATAATTACATTTGCACCAATCTGATACATTTTCAAGACTGATAGGAACAGACACTATTCCTGGTGCTTTGTGTCAGAAATTGTTTCCTCTAACTCTGTGGAATGGATCTTTCCTGGCCTTGGATATTCTTCACGTGAACTTAAAAGTACTGAAAGAAAACAAGAATTGATAACCTAGAATTCTGTGATAAGCAAAAATATCTGTGAAAAACAAAGCTAAAATACTTTTTCGTAAATACAAAAGCTGAAAGGATTCATCAGCAAAGAATCTCATAAAAGAAATGAAGAGCATCAGAAAGGGCAAATACATATATAAATATATAAAAAGTTTCTCATTTTAAAAAGCCAATTAAAATATAACTGTTTAAAAAAATTAACAATGTAACGTGACATTTTAATCTATATAAATGTAATAAATCTACAATAGCATGAAGGTTGGGAAGAGAAAAGTGGAAGTTCACTATCGCAGGGTTCTATGACTACATGCAGAGTGTCATATCAGCTGCAAGTAGATGCATATAGTTTACAATTATGTAAACAATAAACCTTAAAGCAGTCACATAGAAAATAGAGCTCTAGATAATAAACCAGAAAAGGAGATAAAGTCATTAAAGTATTTGATTCATGTGGCTCAGCTGGTAAAGAATCAGCCTGTAATGCAGGAGACCTGTCTGGGTTGGGAACATCCCCTGGGGAAGGGAAAGGCTACCCACTCCAGTATTCTGGCCTGGAGAATTCCATGGACTGTATAGTCTATAGGATCACAAAGAGTTGGACACGATTGAGCGACTTTCACTTTTTCACCTTCAAAGGAGGCAGAAAATATGAAGGATGAAAATAAGACTGGAGCAAATAAAAACTAGCTATAGCACAGATTTAAAGCAAATCATGTTAATGTTTACATTAAATTTGGCCTAAATATCCCAATTAAAAAATAGAGGTTGTCAGATTAATTAAATGTAGGGTGCAAATATATGCAGCCTCCAGGAAAAGAACTTTAAATACAAGGTTCAAATGAATTAAAGAATGTTTTTAAATTTATACCATCCTCATATTAATGGAGAGAAATATGGAATGGATATATTAACATCAGAAAACATATTTCAGAGTAATAAATATTATCAAGGACTTTTTAAAAGGTAATTTTATAAGTTGGTAATTTTATTAAGAGAACATAGCCTTACTATTTATGTACTCAACAACCGAACTTCAAAATACCTAACAGAATTCCACAGGGAAACAGCAAATCCACAATTATAATTAGAGATTTGTACACTAATTGGCAGAAAAATAGATACAAGATCAGCAAAATCAGAAATTTAAATAATACAACTAGCCAACATAATCCAACTATTATTTACACAACATTAGGTACACAATAAACCTGTAACAATTTAGACTATATTTTGGACCATAAAACAAGTTTCAACAAATCTTTGAAGAATCTACCTGCAATGCAGGAGACCTGGGTTTGATCCCTGGGTTGGGAAGATCCCCTGGAGAAGGGAAAGGCTAACCACCCACTCCAGTATTCTGTACTGGAGAATTCCATGGACTATACAGTCCATGGGGTTGCAAAGAGTCAGGCACAACTGAGCGACTTTCACTTTCCACTTCCACTTTTAAAGGATGTAAGACACACACAATATGTCCTATAACCACAAAAGGAGCTAAATTAGAAGTAAATAACAGGAAAATCCCTCAATATTTTGAAACTAAATAACACATTTATAAATAAGCCATAGGTCAAGAATAAGTCAAAAAGGATTTTTAAAGTAACTTTGAACTAAATAAATTTTTTTTAATATCAAATCTTATACAATGCTTTAAAGTAGTAATTAAGAGGAAATTTATAGCACTGAACCCCATTAATTAAAAAAGAACAAAGTTCTCAAGTTAATGGTCTTAGCCTCTACCTTAAGAAAGTAGGATAACATGGGAAAACTGCAAAGAAGAAAAGAAATGCTAAAAATTTAAGACATAAATGAATTAATCAGAAAATACAAAACAACAAAGAATCAATAAAATGGAAAAAAGCAACAAACTATTATTAATAAATACTACACAAACGAATCTCAAAATAATAATGCTGACAAAAAGGAAGTGGAAAACAAAGACAAACTTTATGATTCCATTTATATACAATTATGGAAAATGAAAACAATCCATAGTGACAGAAAGCAGGTCAGTAGCTGCTTGGGAGTGAGAGAAGGGAGAGAAAGGAGAGAGAAAGGGATTACAAAGAGGCCTAAGGAAACCTCATGGTGATGGTTTCACCAGTGTCTTATAGATATCTGAGTACGGGTCTTTAACCTCTTTGGTTGGGTTTATTCCTAAGTAGTTTATTCTTTTTAAAACAATTGTATATTGGACTGTCTCTTATACACATCTAGATGTGTATAAGAGACAGCATTTATATGTCTAAGAGTTTGAGATGTCTAAATTTATTTAAGCTGCTCCAAGGATACTTTGGAGAAGGCAATGGTACCCCACTCCAGTACTCTTGCCTGGAAAATCCCATGGATGGAGGAGCCTGGTAGTCTGCAATCCATGGGGTCCCTAAGAGTTGGACATGACTGAGCGA
>SJYV01042946.1:0-11951 GCA_006410875.1 Neotragus pygmaeus | reverse complement strand
ATTTCTTTGGAAGGAATGATGCTGAAGCTGAAACTCCAGTACTTTGGCCACCTGATGTAAAGAGCTGACTCATTAGAAAAGACCCTGATGCTGGGAAAGACTGAAGGCAGGAGGATAAGGGGATGACAGAGGATGAGATGTTTGGATGGCATCACCAACTCAATAGACATGAGTTTGGGTAAATTCTGGGAGCTGGTGATGGACAGGGTGCCCTGGTGTGCTGGTTCATGGGGTTGTGAAGAGTTGAACATGACTGAGCAACTGAACTGAACTAAACTGATATTTCAAAATGTCAGAAATAAAAATACAAAGTATCCAGATGAAACCATGAAAGACTAATATCACAATTTGGGTTAGGCAAAGCTTTACAAGACGTGACACAAAGCAATAAAAAAAAAAAATTACACATTGGACTTCATCAAAATTATAAACTACTTGTCACCAAAACATTCCAACAAGAAAATGAATGAAGAATTCTACATTGCTGGACTATTTTAAAGGCTAAAAGATGATGCTATTAAAGTGCTGAACTCAATATGCCAGCAAATTTGGAAAACTCTAGTGGTCACAGGACTAGAAAAGGTCAGTTTTCATTCCAATCCCAAAGAAGCGGAATGCAAAAGAATGTTCAAACCTCTGTAAAATTTTGCTCATTTCACATGTTCAAAAATCCTTCAAGCTAGGCTTCAACAGTACTTGAACCAAGAACTTCCAGATATACAAGCTGGATTTAGAAAAGGCAGAGTAACCAGAGATGAAATTGTCAACATCCATTGGATCATAGAAAAAGCAAAGTAATCCCAGGGGAAAAAAAAAACAAAAAAAACATCCAGTTTTGCTTCACTGACTATGGAAAAGCCTTTGACTGTAGGATCACAACAGACAGGGGGGAAGTATTAAAGAGATGAGAATACTAGACCTTCCTCCTGAGAAACCTGTATGATGGTCAAGAAGCAACAGTTAAAACCGGTCAAGGAGCAGTGGACTGGTTCAAATTTGGCAAAGGAATACAACAAGGCTGTATACTGTCACTCTGCTTATTTTACTTCTATGCAGAGTACATCATGCAAAATGCCCAGCTGGATGGATTAGAAGCTGGAATCAAGGTTGCTGGGTGAAACATAAACAATTTGGACATGATACCATTCTAATGGCAGATAGTGAAGAGGAACTAAAGAGCCTCTTGATAAGGGTGAAAGAGGATTACGAAAAAGCTGGCTAAAACACATTAAAAAAAAAAAAAAGTAAGATCATAGCATCAGGTCCCATCACTTCATGGTAAGTAACCTGGAAAACAGTGGAAACAGTGGCAGTCTTTATTTTCTTAGGTTCCAAAATCACTGCAGATGGTGACTGCAGCCACATAATTAAATGATAGTTGCTCCTTAGAAGGTAAGCAATGACAAACCTAGACAGTGTATTAAAACGCAGAGAGATCACTTTGCCCACTAAGGTCCGTATACTCAAAGCTATGGATTTTCCAGTAGTCATGCACAGATGTGAGTGTTGGACCATAAAAAGGCCGAGTGCTGAAGAATTGATGTTTTTGAATTGTGCTGAAGAATCTTAAGTGCTCCTTGGACAGTTAGGAGTTCAAACTAATCAATCCTAAACGAAATCAACTCTGAATATTCATTGAAAGGACTGATGCTGAAGCTGAGGCTCCAATACTTTGGCAACCTGATGTGAAATGCCAACTCATTGGAAAAAAAACCTGATGCTGGAAAAGATTGAAGGCCAAAGGAGAAACAGGTGGCAGAGAATAAGATGGTTGGATGACATCACCAATTCAATGGATATGAGTTTGAACAAACTCCAGGAGTCAGTGAAGGACAGGGAAGCCTTGCATGCTTCAGTTCATGGCGTTACAAAGAATCAGACAGGACTTAGCAACTGAACAACACTGGGATAAAACAGTCATCATTTAAATATTTGACAAACGACTGGTATCCAAGATAAAAAACGATTCCAACAACTCAAAAATAAAATTACTAGCAACTCATTTTTTAAAAAAATAGGCAAAAGTTTTGAGCATACACTCTATACACATAAATGCAAGGACAAAAAAACATGTGTAAATATGCTTAATATGATCACTTAATACCAAAGCGAAAATTAAATTTACAATGAGAAATAACTACACATCCATCAGAATGACTTGAATTGAGAAGTTTGATGTAGAGTAACTGGAAATTTTGTACCTTTTTATTGTAGAGTAAAACAAAAATTTATTTGGAAGGAATGTTGCCAAAGCTGAAACTCTAGTACTTTAGCCACCTCATGCGAAGAGTTGACTCATTGGAAAAGACTACGATGCTGGGAGGGATTGGGGGAAGGAGGAGAAGGGGACAACAGAGGATGAGATGGCTGGATGGCATCACTGACTCGATGGACATGAGTCTGAGTGAACTCTGGGAGTTAGTGATGGACAGGGAGGCCTGGCGTGCTGCGATTCATGGGGTCGCAAAGAGTTGGACACGACTGAGCGACTGAACTGAACTGAACTGAAAACAAAAAATAACTGTTTTAGATAAAGTTTTGGAAGTTTCTAATGAAAGGATACATATACCTTCCCCAGAAATTTCATTTGTAGGTATTTCTAAAGAGAAATGAAAACATATCCACAAATAGACCTTAAAATATTCATGGAGAACAGAGAAATTTTAGGGCAGTGAAAATATTCTATGAACTACAATGATGTACATATGTCATGGTGGATTTGTCAAAACTCATAGAATGTACAACACCAGCAGTGAATCATATTATACACGATTGACTTTGAGTGATTATGCTGTGTCAATGTAGGTTCATCAATTGTAATATATGTACACTCTGGCGAGAAACATTGATAAATGGGAAGGCTATGCATGTATGGTGGTAAGGAGTATATGGGAAATGTCTACTACCTTCCTTTTAACTTTGCCCTGAACCTAAAACTGCTCAAAAAAACATTTCAAACAAAAACCTTCCCTGAAATTATAGTCATAACAACTTTATTCATAATAGCCTTAAATTGGGAATAACTTTGCCCTAAGACTTTCCTATTCTCCATGAATATTTTAAGGTCTATTTGTGGACATATGTTTTCATTTATCTTTGGAAATACCTACAAATGAAGGAAGGGTTTTCTGTCAACGGAAGAAAGGATAAACTGTGGTATATTCATACAATGGAATACTACATAACAATATAATGTTAAAATCAACTGATACCAAAAAGTGATATAAAGAACATTATGTTTATTGAAAAAGGCCTTCTAAAAATAGCATATAATGTATAATTTCATTTATGTGAAATTCCAGAACTGTCAAAACTATTTAGAGGTGGAAAAAAATCAGAAGCAAAGTTCCTTTTAGGTGAGAGGGTGAGAACTGGGGGAGAAGCATGAGGATTATTCAGAGGTGAGGAGATTATTCTATATCTTCATAAGGAGTTGTTATACGTGCATTTTATATCTGTAAAATTCACAGAATGACCGATTTAAGATTGATCAATTCCATTTTATAATTTTTTTCGATAAAACTGAATTGAAAATCAGTATTGCAATTCCATTAATGTCATGAATGCTGAAGTATTTGGGATGAAGAATATTGATTTCTACAACTTATTTTGAAGTGCATGATAAAAAATAAGATGGATTGGTGGGTAGATAGAGGGACAGACAGATGATATAGTTTAATATAGCAAATATAGTAAAATGCTCTTTTGTAGAATTCAGGTGGTATGGATATGAAGGTTTATTGTATAATTCTTTCAATTTTTTTATATGTTTGAAAGTTTACATAATGAAATGTTGAGGGAAAATCTTTACAGTTACCCACTACATATATAATCTGCCCCTCCATCAATTTGCTCTTAGACCTCAGCTTTGATTATATTTACTCCCCACTTCCTTTCCCCTCCATATCTCATTAAAATCACACTGCAATTCTTGTTACTCTTGGAATACATAAGGTATGAATCTGTCTCATACTCTTTGCCTTTTGTATTCTCTACTTAGAACATACCATCTCCCAGATAGCCACATGGTTTAAAGCCTGATCCCTTACCTTTTATGGTCTTTGCTCAATTCACCTTTTCAATGAGGCAATCCCTAACATTCAGTCATGCTTGCTGGCACCTGATCCTACTTCTTCATTTTATTTTTCTCTATAACACTTATCACCAGGCAACATACTATATATTTCACTTAAATGTTTATTCAAACTCAGTGAGGATCGANTCTTCTCTCAATGTTCTCATGCTTTATTTCAACTTGGCCTCACCAAAAGTCTGTTTTTCAAAAGGATACTCAAAACTTTCTTGCACTTAAAAGAAAATTGTGAACTTGTTTAACATTTTATGTACCATAGGGACATTTTCATTCTGAAAACGAACACATTGTGAAGCCAAATAAATTACATTTAAACATCAGTAAACTGTAAATGGAGGTAATTTTTAAGGCAAAATGCTCTTCTCTTGTGCCATATAATAATATTGGAATTAATATTCCACTTTTGGCATGAAACAACTGCCAAGCAGCAAACAAAATACAAAAGCTACAAAACTACTGTTAAATATTTACAATTTTATTAGTAAACCTCTTAATCATACTTCAAATGAATATCAGACTAATATAGAAAGGAAGAAATGTAATTAATTAATTCTACTTGTTTCAACAGTATCTGAAATACTTCAGGCACTCTGTAATTCTAGAGACTACTACCATGTTTTTTTCTAAACAAACACAAACACAGATACCCAAGGATTTAGGTGTAGGCACAAAGTTTATTTCACTGGGACTTACTGAGGAAAAAATATTTCCCAACGAGTTGAGTTTTACAAAGATGAATTTCTTTCTGCTAACATTTGACACATATAAATTCATATAACTTTGAACTATTAAATATATTAAGGCNAACTGGCAAGTAGCCTGCTTTTTTCACCATCTTCTCTCAATGTTCTCATGCTTTATTTCAACTTGGCCTCACCAAAAGTCTGTTTTTCAAAAGGATACTCAAAACTTTCTTGCACTTAAAAGAAAATTGTGAACTTGTTTAACATTTTATGTACCATAGGGACATTTTCATTCTGAAAACGAACACATTGTGAAGCCAAATAAATTACATTTAAACATCAGTAAACCTGTCTCTTATACACATCTAGATGTGTATAAGAGACAGCTCTTTGCCTTTTGTATTCTCTACTTAGAACATACCATCTCCCAGATAGCCACATGGTTTAAAGCCTGATCCCTTACCTTTTATGGTCTTTGCTCAATTCACCTTTTCAATGAGGCAATCCCTAACATTCAGTCATGCTTGCTGGCACCTGATCCTACTTCTTCATTTTATTTTTCTCTATAACACTTATCACCAGGCAACATACTATATATTTCACTTAAATGTTTATTCAAACTCAGTGAGGATCGAGGTATGTACCTTGCTTGTTCCTAGTATATTGAACAGTGCATAACATATTATGTGTGTTCAGTAAATATTCATTGAGTAAGTGGATTATAGTTGTAAAAGAGCTGAGTAAGTGGTAACAATGAAACAAAAGGGTCAACTATATAACTTGCAAAAATAAAATACTACAGTGAAGGAAGAGGGGAAATGAAAGTTGCTGTAGGAAAATTACCAAAAAAAATTAGTTAAATTAAATGTTACCATATGTGTGTGCTTAGTAGCTCAGTCATGTCTGACTCTTTGTGACCCCATAGACTGTAGCCCGCCAGCCTCCTCTGTCCATGGGGATCATCCAGGAAAGAATACTGGAGGCTTGCCATGCCCTCCTCCAGGGGATCTTCCCAACTCAGGTGTAAAATACTTTGAAAAGTGTTTATACGTAGTAAATAGTATTAAAATAATATTGTATATTCTATTGTTTCTAGAAAAAAAATTAATTCTGATTCATTGACTATACTAAAGCCTTTGACTGTGTGGATCATAACAAACTGTAGAAAATTTTAAAGAGATGGGAATACCAGACCACCTTACCTGCTTCCTGAGAAACCTATGTGCAGGTAAAAAAGCAACAGTTAGAACTGGAAATGGAACAATGAACTGGCTCAAAATTGGGAAAAGACTACGTCAAGGCTGTTAATTTTCACCCTGAATATTAAACTTATATGCAGAATACATCATGTGAAATGCTGGGCTGGATGAAACACAAGTTGGAATCAAGACTGTTGGGAGAAATGTCAGTAACCTCAGATATGCAGATGATGCCACCCTAATGGCAGAAAGCGGAAAGGAACTAAAGAGCCTCTTGATGAAGGTGGAAGAGGAGACAGAAAAAGCAAGCTTAAAACTCAACATTCAAAAAACTAATATCTTGGCATCTTGGCCCATCAGTTCATGGCAAATAGGTGGGGAACCAATGGAAAGAGTGAGAGACTTTATTTTCCTGGTATCCAAACTCACTGTGGACCATGACTGCAGCCGTGAAACTAAAAGACATTTGCTCCTTGGAAGAAAAGCTATGATCAACCTAGACAGCATATTAAAAAGCAGAGATTTTACTTTGCCACCAAAGGTCTGTCTAGTGAAAGCTATGATTTTTTCCAGTAGTCACGTGCAGATGTGAGTTGAACCATGAGGAAGACTGAGCACCAAAGAATTGATNGCTATGATCAACCTAGACAGCATATTAAAAAGCAGAGATTTTACTTTGCCACCAAAGGTCTGTCTAGTGAAAGCTATGATTTTTTCCAGTAGTCACGTGCAGATGTGAGTTGAACCATGAGGAAGACTGAGCACCAAAGAATTGATGCTTTCAAATTGTGGTGCTGGGAAGACTTGTGAGAATCCCTTGGGAAGCAAGGAGATCAAACCAGTCAATCCTAAAGGAAATCAATCTTGAATATTTACTGGAAGGACTGATGCTGAAGCTGAAGCTTCAATACTTTGGTCACCTGATGCAAAGAGCTGATTAATTGGAAAAGACCCTGATACTGGGAAAGATTGAGAGCAAGATGAGAAGGGTGCAATAGAGGATGAGATTGCTTGATGGCATCACTGACTCTGTGACATGAGCTTGAGCAAACTTCAGGATTTAGTCAAGGACATGGAAGTCTTGTGTGCTACAGTTCATGGAGTCACAGAGTTGGACACAACTAAGCAACTGCACAAGAACAACCATGTTCTTCAAATCTATGATCATTTCCCATATTTCACATCAACACTTTACTTTCAGTTGCCATATGGAGCAGTGAGAGAGGAAAATGGAGCAAGAGAAAATGAAAATGGTTAGAAAATAAAAATCTGTATGATAACAAAAAAATAAAATGTAAGGGGGGGCAAGGTAAATACTTATAGAAAACAGAGTCAGAAAGAAAACATTAGATGACATATTGCATGTTTATTAAAACATTACTAAGAACAATATTTAAACATTTACCTATACTTAAGAAGCAAAACCTATTAGAGATATCAAAATTTATTTCATCTGTATAAAATACTTTTCCTACAGCCTTCTAGTTAACAAAATCAAGAAGAATATAATAAAAATAATGTGTTTGACATAATCCTATTTCATGATTTCTGAAAAAGACTAATCTCAAATACAAAACCTCCTCTGAGCTGATCATGAGAAAGATGTATGGTAATTTATAGCAGACACAGAATATAGACATTTCATTTTCAACAATACCTTTGATGACTCCTAGTTTGTTACTGAAGTTGAACTCAGTTTATAGGTAACTAAACTTAAAAAAAAAAAAAAAAGCTTCAAGAGCAAAGTCTCTTGTCCCTAGGAAAAACTGGCAAGTAGCCTGCTTTTTTCACCATCTTCTCTCAATGTTCTCATGCTTTATTTCAACTTGGCCTCACCAAAAGTCTGTTTTTCAAAAGGATACTCAAAACTTTCTTGCACTTAAAAGAAAATTGTGAACTTGTTTAACATTTTATGTACCATAGGGACATTTTCATTCTGAAAACGAACACATTGTGAAGCCAAATAAATTACATTTAAACATCAGTAAACTGTAAATGGAGGTAATTTTTAAGGCAAAATGCTCTTCTCTTGTGCCATATAATAATATTGGAATTAATATTCCACTTTTGGCATGAAACAACTGCCAAGCAGCAAACAAAATACAAAAGCTACAAAACTACTGTTAAATATTTACAATTTTATTAGTAAACCTCTTAATCATACTTCAAATGAATATCAGACTAATATAGAAAGGAAGAAATGTAATTAATTAATTCTACTTGTTTCAACAGTATCTGAAATACTTCAGGCACTCTGTAATTCTAGAGACTACTACCATGTTTTTTTCTAAACAAACACAAACACAGATACCCAAGGATTTAGGTGTAGGCACAAAGTTTATTTCACTGGGACTTACTGAGGAAAAAATATTTCCCAACGAGTTGAGTTTTACAAAGATGAATTTCTTTCTGCTAACATTTGACACATATAAATTCATATAACTTTGAACTATTAAATATATTAAGGCCTCGTCTCTTTAAAATACCAAAGAACAGTGGAAGTCGGAAAAAAAATGGCACACAAATAAATTATTCTTCAGAGGAAGAATATTTCCAAATCAGATGGAGAAGGCAATGGCACCCCATTCCAGTACTCTTGCCTGGAAAATCCCATGGATGGTGGATCCTGGTGGGCTACAGTCCATGGGGTCACTAACAGTCGGACACGACGGAGCGACTTCCCTTTCAATTTTCACTTTTAAACATTGGAGAAGGAAACAGCAACCCATTCCAGTGTTCTTGCCTTGAGAATCCCAGGGACTGGGGAGCCTGGTGGGCTGCCATCTATGGGGTTGCAGAGAGTCAGACACAACTGAAGTGACTTAGCATCAGCAGCAGAAGCATTCGAAATCAGAAATGTGAATAAAGCAAATATTTTTCATTTTTGTTTAACAATATGTTGAAATAAAGACGCTTATATTTGCCTATTATAATTATACATTTTCAATTAATTTATAGGTTTTTGTCTCACATTTTAGAATATTGTATTCTGTAAGAAATATTTTATTTTTCCTTGTTTCATCCAATTAAAACTGTGTGTATACATGCGGACTCAGCTGTGTTGAAGTCTTTGTAATCCCATGGACTGTACCACACCAGGCTCCTCGGTGTAAGGGATTCTCCAGGCAAGAATACTGGAGTGGGTTGCCATTTCTTCCTCAGGGGATCTTCCTGACCCAGGGATAAAACTCGTGCCTGCTACACTGGCAGGCAAATCCTTTACCACTGGCCTACCTGGGAAGCTTAAATTGTGTGACAAAACTATACAGCAAATATGCTTTAAACATTCAATAAACACACACACATATAGTGCATATGTCTATACATTTCTACAGTGTACTATACAAAATATAATTATTGGGTATTCTAATATAAAGGAAAGTTATGACCAACCTAGATAGCATATTGAAAAGCAGAGACATTACTTTGCCAACAAAGGTCCATCTAGTCAAGGCTATGGTTTTTCCAGTGGTCATGTATGGATGTGAGAATTGGACTGTGAAGAAAGCTGAGTGCCAAAGAATTGATGCTTTTGAACTGTGGTGTTGGAGAAGACTCTTGAGAGTCCCTTGGACTGTAAGGAGATCTATCCAGTTCATTCTAAAGGAGATCAGCCCTTGGAGTTCTTCGGAAGGAATGATGCTAAACCTGAAACTCCAGTATTTTGGCCACCTCATGTGAAGAGTTGACTCATTGGAAAAGACTCTGATATTGGGAAGGATTGGGGGCAGGAGCAGAAGGGGACGGCAGAGGATGAGATGGCCGGATGGCATCACTGACTTCATGGACGTGAGTTTGAGTGAACTCTGGGAGATGGTGATGGACAGGGAGGTCTGGCATGCTGCAATTCATGGAGTTGCAAAGAGTCGGACACGACTGAGCGACTGAACTGAACTGAAGTGAATATTAAAAAGACTATAGTATATGTGAAATATTTTATTTTACAAAACAAAATTTTGGGAGGTCACTTACCACATCTATCATATCAGATTCCATTTCATGGCTGAGATCAGACTACAAGAAAAATAAATTAGAAGTTAGTTTATAACTGTAAACATAAAATCTGTTATTATTTATTTATTTTTGAGGGCATGGAATAAATATTAAATAATAATGCAAGTGTGTTTCAAATGATATATTCATTTCCAAGTTATAAAAAGGCATCCTCCAAAATCTGAGGGACTTGCACCAATCTGAGAGGTCCCTGTCTTAAAACAGATGAATTTTTATCTATTTATGTTTATTGTGATGTAATACATTTCGACTTATTCTAACATTTTATTTTATCTTTCATGTACCATACATATTTCTTGGCCCATTTATTTCATCTTCCCTGAACTCTATTAAAATATATTTTCTTAATTTTCTTTGTTTCCTACTCTACTGGTTCCTTTAACCTAAAATTTTTAATATGCATTACAATCTGTTTAATAAAACTGTATCCTCCTTGGATCAATACAATAACCTTAAACCTCTTATATTTCAATCTCTTCAATTTTTTTTTGTTAACATTGTCCAAGATTTAATTTCCATTTTTTCTTCACATGACAAATGACAAGTTTCACTTAACTGCCAAAGCTTTTAAAGATAAATGACATATTTAATGGTTTTCCTGACCACCACAGTTTCTTTTAAGAAATTTATTTATTTTATAACAAATGACATACAACTGCATGAGTATCATAAATATATACCTGATGATATTTTTGCTCATGTATATACCTCTATAATCACAGCATGAGTAAGAATACAGTAACTTTCTAGCAACTTAAGGTATTCTCATGTTCCTTCCTAGACTATACCCCAAGTAGTAACCAATGTTCTATCTCAAAGTCAATTTTTGTCTGCTTTGAACCTCATACAAATGAAAGCATACTTTTATATATAAAACAAAGCTTTTGTCTAAGGCTTTTATTTTTTTTTTTCCAGTCAGGGCTTCCCAGGTGGCACCAGAAGTAAAGAACCTACCTGTCAATGCAGGAGACATAAGAAAGGCAGGTTTGATCCCTGGGTTTGGAAGATCCCCTGGAATAAGGAATTGCAACCCACTATAGTATTTCCTGGAGAATCCCCAGGGAGTCTCAAAGAGTTGGACAGCTAAAGCATCTTAGCACACAGGCATGCTTACTATCTCGAAGAGTCATTCAGATTATTGAACACTGCTTAGCTTCAGTTTTACATGAGGCATCTTTCCCTATCTAACAATTTTAATCTCTGTGTCTTCACATATAAAGTATAACTCATAAAACACTTCAGTTCAGTTCAGTTCAGTTGCTCAGTCGTGTCCAACTTTTTGCGATCCCATGAATTGCAGCACGCCAGGCCTCCATGTCTATCATCACTTCCCGGAGTTCACTCAAACTCACGTCCATCGAGTTGATGAAGCCATCTGGCCTTTTCATCCTCTGTAGTGCCCTTTCCCTCCTGCACTCAATCCCTCCCAGCATCACAGTCTTTTCCAATGAGTCAACTCTTCGCATAAGGTGGCCAAAGTACTGGAGTTTTGCTTTATCATCATTCCTTCCAAAGAACACTCAGGGCTGATCTCTTTAGAATGAATGGGTGGGATCTCCTTGCAGTCCATGGGACTCGCAAGAGTCTTCTCCAATGCCAGTTCAAAAGCATCAATTCTTCAGTGCTCAGCTTTCTTCACAGTCCAACTCTCACATCCGTGCATGACTACAGGAAAAACATTGCCTTGACTAGACGGACCTTTGTTGGCAAGGTAATGTCTCTGCTTTTTAATATGCTATCTAGGTTGGTCATAACCTTCCTTTCAAAGACTAAGTGTCTTTTAATTTCATGGCTGCAATCACCATCTGTCGTTATTTTGGAGCCTCCCAAAATAAATTCTGACACAGTTTCCACTTTTTCCCAGTCTATTTCCCATGAAGTGATGGGACCAGGTGCTATGATCTTAGTTTTCTTAATGTTGAGTTTTAAGCCAACTTTTCCACTCTCCTCTTTCACTTTCAT
>SJYV01042943.1:0-12020 GCA_006410875.1 Neotragus pygmaeus | reverse complement strand
CCCTCCCCACCCCTCCCCACCCCATCCCTCTGGGTAGTCCCAGAGCACTGGCTTTGAGTGCCCTGCTTCGTGCATCAGACTTGCACTCGTCATGTTTCACATATGTGAGTATACATGTTTCAATGCTATTCTCTCATATCATGCCACCCTCGCCTTCTGCAGAGTCCAAAAGTCTTCTCTTTACATCTGCGTCTCTTGCTGTCTTGCATATAGGGTCACTGTCACCGTCTTTCTAAATTCCATATATATGCGTTAATATGCTGTATGGGTGTTTCTCTCGAGCAATTAGTTTTTAAAAGAGCCTTGGCTAAATGTTTGGTCCTGTTTACAACCTTGGTTAAGTGACAGTGAAGGCCGCTCAGTCGTGTCCGACTCTTTGCGACCCCATGGACTATACAGTCCATGGAATTCTCCAGGCCAGAACACTGGAGTGGGTAGCCGTTCCCTTCTCCAGGGGATCTTGCCAATCCAGGGATCGAACCCAGGTCTCCCGCATTGCAGGTGGATTCTTTCCCAGCTGAGCCACAAGGGAAGCCCAGCTTGGATAAACCCCTTAACTATTTTTACCACACTTTAAAGTGTAATATGCCGTGGTCCCTCAGCATCNATCTTGCCAATCCAGGGATCGAACCCAGGTCTCCCGCATTGCAGGTGGATTCTTTCCCAGCTGAGCCACAAGGGAAGCCCAGCTTGGATAAACCCCTTAACTATTTTTACCACACTTTAAAGTGTAATATGCCGTGGTCCCTCAGCATCTGCAGGGGGTGGGAATCCAGGAGCCCCCCAGGGACCACACTCCCAAGAATGCTGAAGTTCCTTCCAGTCTGCTTCCAGGGAACTGAGGATCAGCTGTATTTCATTCTTGTTTTATACATTGATTGATGAATGACAGTTGAGGTAGTTAAAGATGTATTTTTAATATACTTAAATATTCTTATAAATCTAACAAATTAAACATAATTGTGGTGATTTTACTTAAAATGAAATCCTCTGGGAGTGAATTGACATGTACCCACAGGTGAGTCAGCCGAGGCTGTGGGGAATGCCTTCATACCTGGCTGAGATTTTCTGGTGTTCTGACTGAGACTGCCAAGCCATGTGCCGCCTTTGTAATTACTATGCTGGACATGTCAGACGCAACAGAAGAGGGAATCCTTGAGACTGACGTGCTGCAGGCCTGACGTTGCTGTGCATTCGCTCCTGCTGCCTCCACCCTCCCACCCAAATGGCCATACGCCTGGATGGACTCTGCATTTCCTCAATATCATCCCATGCATTAAGATCTTTGAACTTTATGAAATTCTGCAATCTTTTCACATACTTTTGTCTCTTCCATCCACCTCTCTTCCACCTATTAAAAATGGTAGCCAGTTGAATGGTGGACCTTCTCCTATGGTTTTGTCACAGCATCTAAGCTCATTCTACTGATGAGAGCCAGGCATCAGAACCATTAATTGGCTCTGCAGATGGTGACTGCCATGAAATTAAAAGACGCTCCCCCCTTGGAGGAAAAGCTATGACCAACCTGGACAGCATAGTGAAAAGCAGACACACTACTTTGCCAACATAGGTCTGTCTAGTCAAAGTATGGTTTTCTCAGTAGTATGGGTGTGAGAGTTGGACTATAAAGAAAGCTGAGCACCAAAGAATTGATGTTTTTGAACTGTGGTGTTGGAGANACACACTACTTTGCCAACATAGGTCTGTCTAGTCAAAGTATGGTTTTCCCAGTAGTATGGGTGTGAGAGTTGGACTATAAAGAAAGCTGAGCACCAAAGAATTGATGTTTTTGAACTGTGGTGTTGGAGAAGACTCCTGAGAGTCTCTTGGACTGCAAGGAGATCCAGCCAGTCAATCTAAAAGAGATCAGTCCTGCATGCACATTGGAAGGACTTATGCTGAAGCTCCAATACTTTGGCCACCTGATGCGAAGAACTGACATTTGAAAAGACCCTGATGCGATTGAAGGTGGGAGGAGAAGGGGACGGCAGAAGATGAGATGATTGGATGGCATCACTGACTTGATGGACATGAGTTTGAGTAGGCTCTGGGAGTCGGTGACGGACAGGGAAGCCTGGCATGCCGCGGTCCATGGGGTCGCAGAGTCGGACACGACTGAGCAACTGAACTGAGCGGAGTGAACCTACTTTTAAATAAGAGCAGGCTCCTGTGTTGGAGCAGAATGTTAGAAAATATATATATAAGAAATACCAAGCAACAGTGTTCCTGTGTATATTTAGAACATATTTATCTCTTATTGCCATAACAGGAATTTTCATGTTGCCCATGGGAGAGCTTGTTATTTCCATTAGATGTAAGCTCAGTGACAGAAGAGATTTTTCTGTTTTATTCACTATTGTATTCCCAGCAAATAGAATTTTGCCTAACATTTAGCAGAGGCTCAAATACATGTTGAATGAATAAAATGAATGAAGAAATCTAATTTCTGATTAAGTGATAGATTGTTTACTATTGAAAGTAGATTGAGACTTTTGCTTCCTTGTAATTTATTTCCCTCCTTTTTCTTCTTTTAGGCGGAAACCACTAATTCTAGCCTCTTGCAGGTGCAACTGGAATGCAGTTTACATAATAAAGTGTGTCAGCAACTAAAGGTAAAATTAAAAATTTAGTGTTTTCTTCTGCCTTCCTTCCTGCCTCTTTGTTTAGAAATAAAAAAGCATGTTTATTTGTAGAAATGCATATGCTTTTCCCCTAAGTGCTTTCCCCCCTATAATTTGAAATAAAAAAATTCAGTTGATTTCTCGAGTTTTTCCATCCCTCTGATTTCAGAGTTGTTACGTGGAATCGGATGACGTTTTACGGCTACAGATGAGCATAATTGTAACAATAGAAAACACCTCAAAAGAATTTGAAGAAAATACACAAGATTTGTTAGATCATCTCTCTATAATTTATGTAGCTACAGATAAATCTGAGAGCTCAGGTATGGCAGAATCTTTAAACTTTTCTGTTAAAATATATTTTGATTCACCTGCATCATCTTTTTGTTATCATTTACTTAGAGATCGCAGATTGCATTGTTGGAATCCAAGACAAAGAGGTTTTGCTTTCATTATTGATACACTGCAGTAGTGACTAGTTTTCAGTCTGCATCTGCTAGTAAGGGTGTATCATTTTTTAAAGTAAATTAAGGCGCAACAGCAGACCATTCTGTATTTTCCTGAGAAATAATTTTCTTGACGTTTTGAAGATGGTGAACAAATTAAATGGGCACTGCAGTCTTTTTGCGTCTTGTGTCTTGGTCCTGTTTTCCGACTTGCAGAAGCTCAGTTGACCAAGTCATGCTGTCTATATCTTTCACAGTTGATGGTATGTGCCTGGGGTGGCTTGATCCTGGACGCCTGACAAGTTAGAGCAATGTGGATTACAGCGTTCCTGTCTATGAATTTTACCTTTGACATTGGGCATCCTACTTACCAAGAATAACCTTGTTTATCAGTTTAAGTTTCTAAGAGATTTTGTAGAGGACATAGGATCCATGAATTTTACCATGTCAGCTTTGCCACTGGTTATCAATACTGTTCTGGTACACAGTTTTGCATTGGCCGTCTTAATCGTTGACCAAACACGGTTTACTTTCCCACCCTCAGAATTGATTACGGTAGTCATGGGTCAGCAGGAGAACCTTCTTGTCCTGGGGTTCCGAGTTTCTGTCGGCTCCCAGGGTGGCCAGGTGGACATCCGTGTAGGGAAGGCTCCTGCAGCCTGGGCAGCATTCCTCTTGGTGAGGATTAAAGGGAAGCCTGCATCCTGAGGTCCAGGGTTTTATTTTTCCCAAGTGTGGTTGTCAAGTAAGGAAGTGAGGGGCTGCCTGATCAGTAGGAGACCTCAGCTTTCTTGGAAGCCATCCAGTTGGTTAGTTCCATCCAGGAAGCAGGAGGGTGACCCTCCACGCAGACTTTTTCTACTAGCAGTTCATCAGTAGAGAGCCTGTGTTGACAGGTCAGTCTTTTTGCCAGAGTCCTTTTTCTTGTGACTTCGAAGAATACCCACCAGAAAACAGCTCCTCGTTTCAGTTTTCATGTTGGAAGATGAATTGCATTTTTTAAGAGAAATGTGTTAGGTGATGTTTTAACTTCAGTACTGAGAATGAGACGGCCCTTTGTTTTAATCTCATTCCTTTGATTCTTTTGAACAGATGATTCAGCAGTGAATATGTATATATTACATTCAGGAAACAGCCTTATATGGATACAGGTAATTTTAAATACTTGTGTAAAGTATAGTTTAAACTTACAAGTGTATATTTAATTACAGAAGGTGAGGATATTTGAGAGAACACTTGTCTCTGTTATCTTTTGCTTCCACTGAAACCCATTTTCCCTTGCTTGAGCCCATGTTTGGATGAAGGTTGTCAGCACACCTTCGTGCTATTACAGGATAGCACGAGTCATTACCCCTTCTGCTGAACAGTTGCTGTCTATGCCAGTCTGAGCTACTCAGCCGTTTTAACAGGGTTGATTCAACCTGGATCAGCCTCCACCCCACTAAGAGCAGTACTGTGGGTTGTTCTTGTTACAGGATGTACGTCATTTCTCCCAGAGAGATGTCCTGTCTCTGCAGTTTGAACCGGTACTCCTACCTACTTCTGCAACGAACTTTACAAAAATTGCTTCTTTTACTTGCAAAGGTACAGATTTTAAAAATGTTGGAGACTGTCTTTTTGTTTTCGTTATTTAGTCGTTGTGACACTAGTTCTCTTTGTGATGGCTCAGCTATAGCCTAGGCAAGGCTTTGGAAGTGTCTGGGCTTCATTTCGGTTCCACAGCCTTAACAGTGCTAAGAGGTGGCCTGATGGAAGAAGTAGCGGTGTGCCGTTTTTATGATGCCACGTGAGTAGGATTTTGAGTTTACAGACCGTAACTCAGTTGGGGGAGTGAAAGGCCAGGTTGTACACGTGTGATGGACGCACTGCTTTTACAGGCAGGGTTGTGCCTCCCCAGTTCGGTTTCTTTGTGTAGAACGCAATGCAGGATACCTAGTGAGTGTCAGCCCAGTCCTATCCTCAGTCTCACTTATAGTTCAGAAGGTTTCTACAAAGGAGTGAAATGCATTTTAAATATATGAAAACAAGACGCGACTCACTTATATTGAAAGAAATGTTAATTTAAAGCAGTAAGTGAGATATAACTTAGGACTTAGGCCTGTGAAGATTAAAAAGATTCTTAGTAATCTGTGTTAGTAATGACTAGAAAGAAAACAACACTGATTTTTTTGACGTGAGTATAAATTGATACATGCTATTTAGGAGGGAAAATTGGCCGTTTCTCTGAAAACTTAAGATGAGCATATATGCTCTCTGATCCTGAATTCTACTTCTCCGAGCTTATCCTGGGAGTGTATCTTTATGAGAGACACACTTGTATATATTCAGAATTATAATAACAGAAATATGCATTGTTTGCGGCAAAAGAACAGGAGATTGGTTAAATTGTAATTCATCTGTGTGGGGGTGGGGCCTAGGCCTTTTTAGGTATTAAAAGTCATACACAGGCATGCAGTGTCACAAGGTGGTTCTCTAAGGGTTCCTGTGTGTGCGTGTGTTAGAGCACAGGACGGATGCTCGGGAGTCTGCAGTGTCTAAGAGTCCCTGTGTGTGTGCGTGTGTTGGAGCCCTGGACGGATGCTCGGGAGTCTGCAGTGTCTAAGAGTCCCTGTGTGTGTGCGTGTGTTGGAGCCCTGGACGGATGCTCGGGAGTCTGCAGTGTCTAAGAGTCCCTGTGTGTGTGCGTGTGTTGGAGCCCTGGACGGATGCTCGGGAGTCTGCAGTGTCTAAGAGTCCCTGTGTGTGTGCGTGTGTTGGAGCCCTGGACGGATGCTCGGGAGTCTGCAGTGTCTAAGAGTCCCTGTGTGTGTGCGTGTGTTGGAGCCCTGGACGGATGCTCGGGAGTCTGCAGTGTCTAAGAGTCCCTGTGTGTGTGCGTGTGTTGGAGCCCTGGACGGATGCTCGGGAGTCTGCAGTGTCTAAGAGTCCCTGTGTGTGTGCGTGTGTTGGAGCCCTGGACGGATGCTCGGGAGTCTGCAGTGTCTAAGAGTCCCTGTGTGTGTGCGTGTGTTGGAGCCCTGGACGGATGCTCGGGAGTCTGCAGTGTCTAAGAGTCCCTGTGTGTGTGCGTGTGTTGGAGCCCTGGACGGATGCTCGGGAGTCTGCAGTGTCTAAGAGTCCCTGTGTGTGTGCGTGTGTTGGAGCCCTGGACGGATGCTCGGGAGTCTGCAGTGTCTAAGAGTCCCTGTGTGTGTGCGTGTGTTGGAGCCCTGGACGGATGCTCGGGAGTCTGCAGTGTCTAAGAGTCCCTGTGTGTGTGCGCGTGTGTTGGAGCCCTGGACGGATGCTCGGGAGTCTGCAGTGTCACAGGGTGGTTCTCTAAGGGGCCCTGTGTGTGTGTTTCATCTGTTAGAGCCCTGGATGGATGCCTGGAGTTTGCTGCCTGTTGTTTCTCTTGTCTAGGGAAAGGTAGACGTTTATTTTCACATCGTTTTGTTAGAGTTTGAATTTTAGGAGGGGAACGTATATTAACATACAGCTAAAAAAAATCAGGTATTAGTATCAGAGTTAAGAATTCAGTACCAGTGTGATGGTGTCCTGACCTGGCGCAAGGAACACGTATGAGTGATTGATGATTCAGCGGTGTTTTTTGCAGCGAGGGTCCCACTTTGGCTGTGACGCTCCTCCGTGATCTTGGGTTCACCTGTTCATTTCCGGCTTACACCTCCACACGCATCTCTTCACCCACTTTTGTTGTCTCTGCAGACCCAAGGACTTACCTATTAGTTCAGTTCAGTTCAGTAGCTCAGTTGTGTCCGACTCTTTGCGACCCCATGGACTGCAGCACGCCAGGCCTCCCTGTCCATCACCAACTCCTGGAGTTTACTCAAACTCACATCCATTGAGTCGGTGATGCCATCCCGCCATCTCACCCTCTGTCGTCCCCTTCTCCTCCTGCCTTCAATCTTGCCTCTTAAGATCTTTGCAAAAGGAGAGCCACAAAGCGTTGACTCTCTCTTTTCCTCCAAAAGAAGAAATGAGAGGTTGGTTTAGCAAAGAGGGGGGTGGTACCATGTTCTGGGTAACTGACAACCAGCCAGTAAGGAGGAAAGGTAGTGTTCAAGAAAGGATTTTACCATTTATATCTCATGCATGATTTTAATGGAAACAAAAATGTGAAGTAATTAAAATGTTATAAATAAAACAGTTATTTTCATTTGGGCAAATGAAAGAAAAGATACTGACTCTTCACATTTATTTCCTTCTGCCTCCCAGCAGCTCCGTCCTGTGAGAGTGGGGTAAGAGAAGACAGAAAGAAAAAAGGCGCTCCGACACTAAAAGCATGCCTCTCCTCCCCTGTGGTTCAAGGGTGGGTTTCATTCCTCTTTCCCTGGAATTGTTCCGTTCCCTGCCCCGCCGTAGCCCGGAGGTGATTTAACAAGGAAGTGATCACTTGTGTGATTCTCCCTCTGGACTCTTCCAGAGTTAGCAATGCTAGCAGGCTGTGAAAGGGTGTTTGCAGGATGGGAAAGCGGAAGCTGAATGATAGAGGTGGTGGATGGGATCCGGGCCAGGCAGCCGTGTGTGGAAGGAGGAAAGCATATTCCCACCACGTCTCTGAGTTACCTTCGGGGTCTGGTTTCTGCCTGGTGGCCTCTGTGAGCTGTGCTGGCCACACTGCACCCTTGGGCCTCCAGACGCTCCGCTTGTGGGCAGGAAGGCTGAAGAAGGCGCTGACATTCATTCTGTGATGCTTTTATGCAACGATTGTGGATTTTTTAGGTTAGGTTAGGGTTATATGCGACAGTTCTGTTGCAGTTAGAGGCTATTTCTCGCCCTTACGGTTGTCTGTATACACGGGACTGATGGCGTGACTGTCTTGTGTTCACAGGTATTTTCGAATGGACCCTTCTGCAACCCAGTTTCACATAGAGAATCATGAGAATACTTCAGGTCTTTGGTCAATGTGGTACCTCAATCATTTTGACCATGGTGTTGTACTAAATGATGTGTTTGTTTCCAAGGAGACCAAGCACATTTTAAAGGTACATATGGTATTTGTATTTAAGTTTTAGCCTATTTTAAGCTTTGTTTAAGGTCAAATACTATGAAATTAATTACTTATAAAATCTTTCACTTACAAATTTTAAAGCAAGTATGTTTCTTTTAACATTTTCAGAATTACTTTTAGGCTCTCTTTTTTTTTCAACCTGTTGTTCAGGAGCTCAAAGGGACCAGGATATATCCCATTAGAGATATTTGTTACTACCATTATTTAAAAATATTGTAAGTTATAATTTATCCTAACAAGATTACATTTAGTAAAAATAAGCTTCTTCAAGATAAAATAGTATTTTTTGGTAAAATACTGGCTATGAACATGTCAAGATTACTTTTGTGAAATTTAAAAACAAGTGCATGTTAAATATTAAATGACACCTATTATTTATAGAAAAATATGTTGGTATTTGACCTGGAAATAATTGAGTAACATTTTATTTCTCAAAGTATAGAAGAACTTCAGTATCACACAGTATGATGATTTTAATCATAATTAGCATTTAGTTAGGAAAGTAATTTCTCTTACTTCTTTTCTTTTTAGATTCTGAATTTCACTGGCCCTTTATTTCTACCTCCAGGCTGTTGGAAAATATTTTCTTTGAAACTTGCTGTTAAAGACATTGCCGTAAATGTATTCACCCATGTGTTTTTGACTACAAACATAGGTGCTATTTTTGCAATACCTCTTCAGATTTACTCAGCGCCCACCAAGGTATTGTTTACATACGCTATATGGGTTATAACTTTTGTATTAATTACTATTTCTTCTTATTAGCTTACCTTATGGTGCTTGGATTTTGTTGATAGAGTTGACCTCATATTTTCTAAGGCTGTCTAAGAAATTAATGGATATTACCAGGCCAGTCTTCGATGATAAATTGTTTAGTATGGAAATCTATTTGAAAACAGCTTCTATTTTTTGTAAAGTAATACATGAAGTAATTTTCGAGTGAAATAAGGCATTACAAGTCGATAGAGCTCATTTTCACCTATTTCCAAAATGAGCAAGGAATATGTGCTTGCTATAGTAAACACATTTGTAGTGATTTCAAATAAACTTAATTGTTAAATGCTTTATTTAGACCTCTGGTAAGTGATTTTCAGCTGCTCATAATCCTTTAATTTTCTAGTGGGCCATAATCTAAAGCCTGAAAGGATTCACGATTAAGCAAATACTTTATAAAGTCTTTGTATATTGTATTTAATTTAGATCTTACCTTAAACATGTCTCATTTTTTCTTAATGTTTATTTCTTTTCATTTAGTTACTGTTATTGCTTCTTTTTGATCCAAGCTCTTCTGTATAATGCTGGGTTCTAATTTTTCACTATGAGACATTCATACAACCATCTTTATGATTTTTCTCACTTATTAGCATTGGTGTTTCATAGATAGAATTGCCTCATGTTTTGCTAAAAACGTAAAGATAGGGCTTCTAAAAGTATGGTAAACAAAATGTAAGGTTAATTTTATTAATTCATATTTTGAGCAGGGGAATTTTCTTAGATATTTCCTTTTGCCATCAAGGGCTGCATAGGAGAAGAGTGACTGGGAGGGAGCAGGCAGGCTGCAGGAATGTGTGGAAGAGGCGATCCGTGCTTTCCCAATTTAGGAAGTGGGACATTCATTTAAATGTCCTGAATAGCTTAGGAGTTATGATGGATTAAAATACAGTGTTTTAGAAACCCTACTGAGAATATCCTGAGACTAATTTAATCTTTAATCTAGAAGGCAGCTTGGTGTCTGTAGGGCCCTGGGGGTGTCACTGTGGGCGTTGATTATTGCACAGAATCTGTTGTAGTGANTGGATTAAAATACAGTGTTTTAGAAACCCTACTGAGAATATCCTGAGACTAATTTAATCTTTAATCTAGAAGGCAGCTTGGTGTCTGTAGGGCCCTGGGGGTGTCACTGTGGGCGTTGATTATTGCACAGAATCCGTTGTAGTGACCCTGCTGTGAGAGACAGTCAGAGCTCTCAATCAAGGAGAAAGAAGGCCAAGAAATCACTTCCTAGTTGTTTGGCTTCTGGTTAAAGGGAGGTTTGCGGAGGTGGAGGCCCATGTGTGCTATGCGTTTGAGTGCATTTTGTGTTTAGTGTTGTGTCTTAAGTTATTCATATATTACTTTTCAATCTAGGAAGGGAGTCTGGGTTTTGAAGTGATAGCACATTGTGGCATGCATTATTTCATGGGAAAATCAAAAGCAGGTAAGTATTTTGCCTTAGGCTTTCTGTAGACCTCTAGTGTTGGGTGGGGTGGGAAGCAGTGAGGAAGATTCACATGTGTAGATGGAATGATTAGTCCCTTAACATCATTGCATCATATTGTATTCTTTAAGAGCATGATCATTAACCGAATGACTTGAAATTATGAAGAATCCTCCAGAACCATCTGAGGTGCCTGTGTAATTAACACCCCCTTACGTCTTAACCTACACTTCTATAAGGGACTTTTTCAAACATGATGTTTGATCATAATAGCAACCTTGTTGCCAGGAACAACTGGACTCTGATTCTTTTATAAAAGGGCTGACTAGTAAAAAAATAATAATAAATAATTTGGAATTGTCTTTGCAGAGAATATAAGCATCTTATAGGGAGCACTCGTTGTTGTGTGAGACTGGAGGCCCAAGGGGTCGATAGAGAAAGCTGTTCCAAGTTTCCTTGCTGCCTGTTGACTTATTAAAATACATAGCCCAAGGAGAGCATTCTAGCACAGAGGTTTCCTTTGGAGGACTCACCCTTGTCTTCCAGCACAGACAAGGCAGGGCAGGCCAGCAGACAGGGACCAGTTTACGAGTGTAAACACGCGCCCCGAGGCTGAGCCCTGCTCGCAGCCCTCGTTTCTGAGGATTGCCGCCTGTTTGCGCGTTGGCCTTCTCCCTGGTAACCCAGCTCAGAGACAACTAGCACTTACATGACGCAGGTTAGCCTTTTAGATTTAAAGCTGTTGAACATGGTCTGAGTATGAGTTTTACCTTGTTTCAGGCTGTATTCATGAGCCATGTGTCTTTTATGTTATTACCTTCACATAATTCGATTTAGTTTTGTTTTATACATGTTCCTTTGATTTGATATCTCATTTACCATTGAGTGAGAGGGACTTGTAGTAAAGCAATCAGCGGACAGGAGTCACTGATCACTTTACTGTCCTCTGGGTTTGAGAAGTTTTAGCCTTCAACCCTTGGCCTTGTTTACTAAGTGAATTGTATTTCCTGTGCATCTAAACAGTAAGTCTGATCTAACTTGTAGAAAATCCTAACTGGGAAGGGAGCCTTTCTCTGGATCGGTCTACCTGGGATGTGGATTCCGAACTTGCAAATACATTGTATGAAAGATGGGAGAAATTAAAACACAGGGACGTCTGCAAGTATGTTTTCACCTCTCTTTGTTTCTTTTATTCAGCCCTGGGGGGACACTTTAACATAATCTTTGCTGAAATTTCAATAGTCAGTGTTTAATATCCAGCCCTTATTTTGACAAATTTCAAACCTCAGAAGAGTTGAAAAGTATAGTATGATGAATACTCAAATATTCCTAATTTGGACTCCCCAGATATTTACATCTTACCACTTTCGCTGTTTTTTCTCTCTCTCCACCTGTGTCTATGTGCATGCGTACACACACACTTCCTTTTTGCTGAGTCATTTGAAAGTAAGCTGTAGATACCGTGACACTTCAGCCCTTAGTACTTTATTAGGAAAGACTTTCTTTCCTAAGGCACATTCTCCTGCATGTAACTTCACCGTCATTACATACCCAAGAAACTTAACACCGATGCGGTTATATGAACTAATAAACAGTCCAGATTCACATTTCCCTCGTGTGAAAGCGTTAGTCGCTTAGTCGGGTCCAGCTCTTTGCGACCCCATGGACCGTAGCTTGCCAAGTTCCTCAGTCCATGGGATTCTCTGCAAGAACACTGGAGTGGGTAGCTCTTCCTTTCTCCAAGC
>SJYV01042941.1:0-13130 GCA_006410875.1 Neotragus pygmaeus | reverse complement strand
AATCCTGTTGTGGGTTGCCATGCCTTTCTGCGATATACCCGTATTTTATTTGCAGCAGCATAATTTGCAACCATCACTACAAAGAGGTGAGAGAAAGCATAGCTCAATGTAATCTTAAATATTACCTCGGAACATATTTCTAGCTATCCGCAAATTGGCAAGAGAAACTTCTGTACCAAAAAAGGACCTACTTTTTATTATTCCCTTGTCTTCTGGCTAGGCTTTGGAATAACTTTTCATTATTCGGTGACTGGATCCAGAGCTTGGTGGTTGGAGGAAGAAAAATAGAATACGCTAGTGACGTGTGTGATTTATAAACCAGGTCATCTCTCTTTAGTATATTAAAGTTAGAGTTCGCCGCTATTTGTGCATTTGAAATCTCTTTCTTAATATTGCTCTGAAAGGCCAGAGAGACCAGCATAATTTACTCACATTAGTATCTTTTTCATGTCTCCGTGGTGTCTAGCATTATTAGAAGTGTTTATGACTTATTAGCTTCCTTACAAGTACCCCTTCTTTCTCTCTAACCTTTTTTAGTCAGTGTAGCTCAGAAAATTAGCAGAGGGCAACCCTGCTTTNGGTATCTTTTTCATGTCTCCGTGGTGTCTAGCATTATTAGAAGTGTTTATGACTTATTAGCTTCCTTACAAGTACCCCTTCTTTCTCTCTAACCTTTTTTAGTCAGTGTAGCTCAGAAAATTAGCAGAGGGCAACCCTGCTTTGGCCTTGAGGCGTGGATAGAGTGTCTCCCAGGGCCAACTATGAATCCCTTTCAAGCCAGTACGAAACACGTAAACGGAAGCATTTTCTACTCACACGATTGCATGTGGAGTTGGAGTACTGTGTTCCTTGTGGTCCTTTCCCAGGTCCTTTCCTTGAAAATAAAAGACAAAAGTTATCCATTCACTTAGATGTAAAGCATGTCAAATACACAAAGGATTAGCGGTATTGCCTCTTTACAGCCACAGGCCTTGGAGACTAGAAAGATGTCATGAACTGAATGAACATCCACCTCATACCGGACTTGGCAGCAAGCTCTTTATCCGTATTGGGTGGGCCAGAGAATTTCTAACAAAGTTTGTTTTCCGTAGCATCCTACGGGAAAGTCCAAACAAACTTTTTTTTTTTGGGCCAGCCAATACGATCTCAGTTAATATAGCTCTTTGGGTTCAGGAACTGCATCTTANCATCAATTCTTCAGTGCTCAGCTTTCTTCATAGTCCAACTCTCACATCCATACATGACTACTGGAAAAACAATAACTTTGACTAGATGGAACTTTGTCAGCAAAGTAATATCTGTGCTTCTTGATATGCTGTCTAGGTTGGCCATAGCTTTTCTTCCAAAGAGCGTATGTCATTATTTTCATGGCTGCAATCATCATCTGCAGTGATTTTGAATCCCAAGAAAATAAAGTCTGTCACTATTTCCATTGTTTCCCCATCTATTTCCCATGAAATGATGGGACCAGATGCCATGATCTTAGTTTTTTGAATGTTGAGTTCTAAGCCAGCTTTTTCACTCTCATCTTTCCCTTTCATCCAGAGGCTCTTTAGATCCTCTTCACTTTCTGCCATAGGGTGATATCATCTGTGTATTTGAGGTTATTGATATTTCTCCCAACAAACTTGGCTCTAGACTGTGCTTCATCCAGCCCAGCATTTCACATGATGTACTCTGCATAGACGTTAAATAAGCAGGGTGACAATATACAGCCTTGACATCCTCCTTTCCCAATTTGGAACCAGTCTGTTTTTCCATATCCGGTTCTAACTGTTGCTTCTTGACATGCATAGAGATTTCTCAGGAGGCAGGTAAGGTGGTCTGCTGAGTGCTCAACCAGAAAATAAGCAGACATTTCTAAGCCCCCAGCAGGGTACTACACCCTCGCAGTATCACCAGACTTCTTGCTAGCTGGTGAATTGCAGTAGTTTCCTTCCATCATAGAAGGTGCAGGAGTTTGCACTCATTAAAAATAGAACCATATTCTGTTAAGTGCATTTGCTTTCCCCAGTTAAAATCTTCTGCAAATACCATCTTTGTAGATTTGTGGAATGCCCTAATTATTGGTGTAACAGTTCACATTGCATTGTTTCTGATAAAGGTGTTTGTTTTACCAGTAAATATCCAAGGGATTCACTGTCTTCACCAGAAGAAACAAACATGATATAACTGTAAAAGAGCTTATATTCCATTTAAACCTTATTTCCAAGGTGATATCCAAGGCAGCATGTAATATAATATAAATATATTTTATTAATTGGTGACTTTTCTCTCATCAGAATTCTCAGCCTGTGAACCAAGTGATAGAGAATGGAAGTGATTAACTTTTAACTTAAGCACTTAACGTCTCCTCTAATGGGCTAGGCACGTACATTTTTCTCTTCTCATGCCTTCAGTTTTGTGCTCTGTTGATTTAAATGTTGTAGGTCTCAAGCTCTACTGAACCAAAAGAAGTACTTCTATTCAGTCATTCTGGACTCTTATATTTCTTAATCACCCAAAAAAAAATGTATTGCTATATTTCCCAGGTGACTGATATTCATTATCCAGGGGAGTTAGGATTGCTGCTATAAGGAATGAGGAGAAATGTGTCTTTTTTCCAAGTGACTATCTAGGTACATTTTTAGTACTTTTACAACTAGTGGCAATAATTAATAGGAGAGTTTTGCAAGCCAATACTACTACAGTAGAGACACTTCAAGAATACAAGGTTGAGATATTCCCCCAGTTATACAACCAAGATCAGAATTTGAATGAGTATGGAAAAAGCAAATTTTAACTTTCCCATGACCAGTTTCAAAATGTTACTATAAAAACTAGGCATATTTTTCCTTGTTTGATTATTTATATATTTTTATATTTTAATTGGTTTCTCCCCTGTTCCATCTCCTATTATTTCTTGGAAGTTTGACCTGAAATACTAGTAGTTGAGTTACAGAATATCAAAGGAGGAATTTTAATGAACTGGAAGGGGAGCGATCTTTAACCAACCAAAGATGGGTACAGAGACTGAATGACAAAACTTGGATTTCCCATCATCTGGAGAGTGGAATAACCGAATTCCTTTGTAAGAGGGTTGCTGCCATCATGTTTGATAATGATGCTGTTTTTATAGGTATTTGAAAGGATAGGAGAATGTTACATATGCTGAGCTGACAAATATATGTGTTGCATGTTGTTGATTCATCATCGTCTTTACCCCTTAAACTGGCATGGGAACTATATCTCCTTGATTTTCTTGTTAGGAGAGTTCTGGGTTTGATCACCACAAGAAGTAAACGTGTAATTTCTGTAATGTGGAAAAGAAGAAGCCCTTATTCTTCTCTGACAACTGTGGCCAGACATTTGTGAAGTTTGCAGAGAAGGTCTGCATCAGAATTCTCTGATGAAAAACCTGCTTCAATATCAAAGTTACCTCAAATCATTGGTGGCATTTTTATATTTGTAGCCTCCTGAGTAAGACATTAGGTTGTGCTGTAGGTTCCAGGAAGAGGGCCACAGCCTAATCTATAACACCTGTGGATATATTACCTCATATGGTACAGAAATTAAGGTTTCAGGTGGAATTAAGTGTACAGACATTCAGATGGGTAGATTATACTAACTTATTCTTGTGGGTCAAATCTAACCACTGCTGCTGCTAAGTCGCTTCAGTTGTGTCCAACTCGATGTGACCCCATAGACAAGACTATGCAGCCCACCAGGCTCCCCCATCCCTGGGATTCTCCAGGGAAGAACACTGGAGTGGGTTGCCATTTCCTTCTCCAATACATGAAAGTGAAAAGTGAAAGTAAAGTCGCTCAGTCATGTCCAACTCTTAGCAACCCCACGGACTGCAGCGCACCAGGCTCCTCCGTCCATGAGATTTTTCAGGCAGGAGTAATGGAGTGAGGTGCCATTGCCTTGAGCCTTTTAAAATCAGAGAACATTTCCTGGCTAGGTTAGAGAGAAGTGAGGACAGAAGAAGGATCAGAGAGATACATGTACCTTGAAAAAGGACTCTACCTGCAATTCCTGGATTTGAAAATGTTGGACACACTATTAAAGAAATGATATTGAAATAGTTAGTTATTTGCTCTTATATGTCAAGTCACATAACTGTAAAAACTACCAATTAAACCTGATAAGTGAGTAGTTTCCTAACAAATGAAATATCATGGGAAGCATTGCCTTTAGTGACATCATTTTCCAAGATGATAAAATTATACAATTCTGAGTTGCATGCACATTTTTTTCCCTTTTAAATATGAGGATGTGAGAGTTGGACTGTAAAGAAGGCTGAGCGCCGAAGAATTGATGCTTTTGAGCTGTGGTGTTGGNTGGAAGTTCCAGCACCTTCGTTTGGTCTTCTGCAATGGCCTTTCCCATGCCAGATGGTTTTCACACACCCCCCCCCCCAAGATGCTCTGAAGAATGGACCTCCAGTGACCTTCCGAGTGAGGACCAAGGTTGTTATTATTGTGCAACAAAGGTTTACTGATGCTCTGTGAGTCCTATATTGTCTTTGGCACTCAGACAGGTTCAGAGAAGCATGGTGTTTGTCGTACAGTGAGGCATGTGTGTGTGTATTCCGTCCTATCTGACTCTTTGTGACCCCGTGGACTGTAGCCCACCAGGCTCCTCTGTCCGTGGGATTCTCCCAGGCAAGAATACTAGAAGGGGTTGCCATTTCCTTCTCCAGGAGATCTTCCCGACACAGGGATTGAACCACGTCTCTTACGTCTCCTGTGGTTTCTTTACTGCTGGTACCACGTGGGAAGCCCCTAGAAAGGCATGAAAACAGCTCAGTCATGTCTGACTCTTTGCGACCCCCTGGACTATAGCCAGCCAGGGTCCTCTGACCATGGAGTCGAAAGGCACGCGGGTGCTGCTGCTAAGTCACTTCAGTCGTGTCCGACTCNAGCCCCTAGAAAGGCATGAAAACAGCTCAGTCATGTCTGACTCTTTGCGACCCCCTGGACTATAGCCAGCCAGGGTCCTCTGACCATGGAGTCGAAAGGCACGCGGGTGCTGCTGCTAAGTCACTTCAGTCGTGTCCGACTCTGCGACCCCATGGACGGCAGCCCAGCAGGCTCCCCCGTCCCTGGGATTCTCCAGGCAAGAACACTGGAGTGGGTTGCCATTTCCTTCTCCAATGCATGAAAGTGAAGTCACTCGGTTGTGTCTGACTCTTAGCTACCCCATGGACTGGAGCCCACCAGGCTCCTCCATCCATGGGATTTTCCAGGCAAGAGTACTGGAGTGGGGTGCCATCGCCTTCTCCAGTCGAAAGGCATCGTCTTGGTCTAATTTGGGAGGCAGAGTTATTCCCTAGGGCATTCTCTTACTTGTACACTGAAAAGTGAAAGTGAAGTCGCTCAGTCGTGTCCAACTCTTTGTGACCCCATGGACACCAGACTCCTGTGGTCCAGGGAATTTTCTAGGCAAGAGTACTGGAGTGGGTTGCCGTTTCCTTCTCCACTGAAGGAAAAACAGTGAAAAACGGACATCTATTCCACTCCACACCCTGTGTTGGAATCTGGGAATACACTTGGTGAGCTTGTCTCCATGCGGCTTATACGCTAGCAGAAAGAGAGTCAGCACGCTATTAGACACATAGATGAGAAATCACAGATAGATAAATACACTGAAGGGAGCAGACACTGTGACCAAGTCCCTAGTAGGGAGGGTGTACTTTTGGAGGGGACGTCTCAGGAAAGGAGCTTTTTCTGAACAAGGAGCATTTAAGATGGAATCTGGAGGTTGGTTGGTGGAAGCGAGCCGCAAGCCCCTGCTCTGATGCCCTGCTTTGCGTGGAGGGTCGTTGCCAGAGGACTCTCACCTGTTCATCACCGAGAAGTGCCCTGCCCGGGGTTGCCTGCACTCGTTTCACACCAACGGAGCTGGAGGCACCCTATAAAGGTGGCAGAAGACTTTCTATCTGCACGAACGTTTCACTTCTCTGCGACATTCAGTTGCTGTAAGGTGAGACTGCTAGTGGAGAAGGCGATGGCACCCCACTCCAGTACTCTTGCCTGGAAGATCCCGTGGACGGAGGAGCCTGGAAGGATGCAATCCATGGGATTGCTCGGAGTCGGACATGACTGAGCAACTTCACTTTCACTTTTCACTTTCATGCATTGGAGAAGGAAATGGCAACCCACTCCAGTGCTCTTGCCTGGAGAATCCCAGGGACGGGGGAGTCTGGTGGGCTGCCGTCTATGGGGTTGCACAGAGTCGGACAAGACTGAAGCGACTTAGCAGCAGCAGCAGCAGAGCCTGTTAGGCACCGCTGCAGATGGGTTAGCTTTGGCCATGCCTGCAGCCGAGTATCTTTTACAGAAATTTGTTCTCTTTTCTCTAACCATCCTGCAGTGAAATGAATCAATGAACTTTGCGAAGCCTCCGCCTCTCATTGGCAGCTACGAAATAGAAGCCTCCCGTGAATGGAGAAACACTCAGCGGAAAATTTTAAAATGTGCCATTGGCCTCTGTTCAGCAGGAAAAAGCCACAGTGACTTGGACAGTCTGCTTCTTGTCTGTGCAGACTCATTGAATGGTTGTGCATTGCACTGGCCCTTTGCACATGCTAACTGCTAAGTCACTTCGGTCGTGTCCGACTCTGTACACGACCCCATACATGGCAGCCCACCAGGCTCCCCTGTCCCTGGGATTCTCCAGGCAAGAACACTGGAGTGGGTTGCCATTTCCTTCTCCAAGGCAGGAAAGCGAAAAGTGAAAGTGAAGTTGCTCAGTCGTGTCCGACCCTCAGTGACCCCATGGACTGCAGCCTTCCAGGCTCCTCCGTCCATGGAATTTTCCAGGCAAGAGTACTGGAGTGGGTTGCCATTTGCACTTATCACTGCCCAATTTGTGTCTGCTCCTGCCTTTTCTCTGGTGCGTCAGCATGCGTCTGTCTGTCTACGATCTACTTGGGTTATAAACAAGCCCACTGGGCTCTTGGAGATATTTAGCCCAAGGTAGAGTTGGGGTTGTTTTTCCATTCCCCAATACCACTGCCCCAGCCTCAGCCTCCAGGCCCATCCCTAAAACTTCCAATCATTTCACGTCCTAATTATCGTCATGACCATATGGAGAGTGAACGTGGTATGCCTTCTCGGTCTAGTTACAGTGATTCCGGAAATGCAATTCAGATGCAAAAAAGAATGAATTTATTAATAGCAACTGAAAACAAACATACCCCGGGAGGAGGGCATGGCAACCCACTCCAGACTCTTGCCTGGAGAATCTCATGGACAGAGGAGCCTGGCGGGCTAAAAGTCCACGGGGTCGCAAAGAGTTGGACATGACTTGCACACCACAACACCCAGATATGTATTAAGGAGAAGATGATAAATGTCATTCAGAGGACGTGTAAGGAGTCCTGGGATTTGGCATATCAGAGAAACCTACCTGGAGGAAGTGGCGTCGCAGATGGGTGAAAGTGAGAAAGTTAAGGTATTAGTTGGTCAGTCGTGGCCAACTCTTTGCAGCCCCATGGACTGTAGCCCGCCAGACTCCTCTGTCCATGGGAGTCTCCAGGCAAGAACACTGGAGTGGGTTGCCATGCCCTCCTCCAGGGGATCCTGCTGACCCGGGGATCACACCCAGGTCTCCTATATTGCAGGCAGATTCTTTTCTATCTGAGCCATCCGGGATGGCTGAGGGTGGGTGGGTAAGGTCTTACCACATAGAAATTGTGTCCTCCGCACACAGAGAGAAACACAGACCCCTCTGCACATAGATCCAGAGTGGAAATTCTGGAGTAGAGATAACAACAAATGTTTAAGAGCACTTTAGGGGTTGTGGGGGGGGGATGAGTCGGGAAGCCAGGGTGCAGGGTAGGGAGACCACAAGTTTACAAGCTTCTGTGCAGAGAGAATGCTCATTCGCACATCCACAGCTGTGCACTTTAACAGCCTGTAACCACGGCCAGAAACTCAGCTGCCAGTGGCTGAATCCTCAACCAGAGCTGTGACGTGACTGTGTTAAAGGATTTTAAAAGGTCAGCATTGTTGACATATGCTCGGAGAACAGCACACGGATGATGAATTAAATAATGTTGGTAGCCTTGGAAGTGGAAAACACTTAGAAATGTTCAATACTCGTTGCTGTGAAACCCACTCATTTGGGATTTTTCGTGCCATCCCCGGCTGGCCTGGAATTTACCTTTCTCCTGCTGATGAAGATGTGTGTAATGAGCAAATGAATGGTGTTAGCACAGCTCAGCTTTCTCAAGCACCTTAAAGCAGGGTTCAGTTCAGTCGCTCAGTCGTGTCCAACTCTTGATGACTCCATGGACTGCAGCACACCAGGCCTCCCTGTCTATCACCAACTCCCAGAGCTTGCTCAAACTCATGCCCATTGAGTCGGTGATGCCATCCAGCCATCTCATCCTCTGTTATCCCCTTCTCCTCCCACCTTCAATCTTTCCCAGCATCAGGGTCTTTCCAAATGAGTCCATTCTTTGCATCAGGTGGCCAAAGAATTGGAGTTTCAGCTTCAGCATCAGTTCTTCCAATGAACACCCAGGACTGATCTGCTTTAGGATGGACTGGTTGGATCTCCTTGCAGTCCAAGGGACTCTCAAGAGTCTTCTCCAGCACCACAGTTCAAAAGCATCAGTTCTTTGGCACTCAGCTTTCTTTATGGTCCAGCTCTCACATCCATACATGACCACTGGAAAAAGCATAGCTGTGATTGGACGGACGTTTGTTGGCAAAGTAATGCAAAGTGGGGTGTTGCAAGGAATATGTGCAGATAATCTGTAGGTATCGGTAGGTGCTAAGCAGTTGTGTCTCTTTGTGAGTGTTAGTGTTGTTTGGCAATAATATTTCATTGTTCTGCTGATCTTTAAGTATAAATATATGTCACTTTATTTATTTTTGGCTCTGCTGGGTCTTCATTGCTGCTTACAGGCTTTCTCTAGTTGTGGCGAGCAGAGGCTACTCTCTGCTTGTGGAACATGGTCTCTAGGGCTCACGGGCCTCAGTAGCTGTTACATGTACACTCAGTAATTGCAGCTCCCAGGCACTAGAGCACGGGCTCAGCCATTGTGGTTCACAGGCTTGGTTGCTCTGAGCTATACGGGATCTTCCCAGACCAGGGATTGAACCCATGTCTCCTGCATTGGCGGGTAGATTCTGAACCACTGAGCCTCTAGAGAAGCCTCATTTGCAGTTATTTTTGTTGACAATGACTAAATAACCTGGACAGAAGAGTAAATAGACGGAGATCTAAACTGCCTGGGCTGTATGGTGTCCAGATGAGCTCAGGGAAGGCCGCTCGCTTAGCCTTCAGTCAGGAAGCTCACAGGTGAAGCAGGCTCCAGGGAGAAGCCTTGCAAGTCACTCCTGTCTCCAAATTCCTCCCAGAGACCAGGCTACAGCAGCCTGCTGCTTTGAGGCTGCTGCTGTTTCACCCCTGGGGTTGCGTCTGACACCTGGGACTCCTTCTGCACCCTGGGAGGAGAACCCCAAGCTAGTCACAGCCTTTTGCCTCATCCCCGATGTCCACTGCTTGTTGCCAAGGTTAGGGGAGATGTGTATAAGAGACAGGCAGCACACCAGGCCTCCCTGTCTATCACCAACTCCCAGAGCTTGCTCAAACTCATGCCCATTGAGTCGGTGATGCCATCCAGCCATCTCATCCTCTGTTATCCCCTTCTCCTCCCACCTTCAATCTTTCCCAGCATCAGGGTCTTTCCAAATGAGTCCATTCTTTGCATCAGGTGGCCAAAGAATTGGAGTTTCAGCTTCAGCATCAGTTCTTCCAATGAACACCCAGGACTGATCTGCTTTAGGATGGACTGGTTGGATCTCCTTGCAGTCCAAGGGACTCTCAAGAGTCTTCTCCAGCACCACAGTTCAAAAGCATCAGTTCTTTGGCACTCAGCTTTCTTTATGGTCCAGCTCTCACATCCATACATGACCACTGGAAAAAGCATAGCTGTGATTGGACGGACGTTTGTTGGCAAAGTAATGCAAAGTGGGGTGTTGCAAGGAATATGTGCAGATAATCTGTAGGTATCGGTAGGTGCTAAGCAGTTGTGTCTCTTTGTGAGTGTTAGTGTTGTTTGGCAATAATATTTCATTGTTCTGCTGATCTTTAAGTATAAATATATGTCACTTTATTTATTTTTGGCTCTGCTGGGTCTTCATTGCTGCTTACAGGCTTTCTCTAGTTGTGGCGAGCAGAGGCTACTCTCTGCTTGTGGAACATGGTCTCTAGGGCTCACGGGCCTCAGTAGCTGTTACATGTACACTCAGTAATTGCAGCTCCCAGGCACTAGAGCACGGGCTCAGCCATTGTGGTTCACAGGCTTGGTTGCTCTGAGCTATACGGGATCTTCCCAGACCAGGGATTGAACCCATGTCTCCTGCATTGGCGGGTAGATTCTGAACCACTGAGCCTCTAGAGAAGCCTCATTTGCAGTTATTTTTGTTGACAATGACTAAATAACCTGGACAGAAGAGTAAATAGACGGAGATCTAAACTGCCTGGGCTGTATGGTGTCCAGATGAGCTCAGGGAAGGCCGCTCGCTTAGCCTTCAGTCAGGAAGCTCACAGGTGAAGCAGGCTCCAGGGAGAAGCCTTGCAAGTCACTCCTGTCTCCAAATTCCTCCCAGAGACCAGGCTACAGCAGCCTGCTGCTTTGAGGCTGCTGCTGTTTCACCCCTGGGGTTGCGTCTGACACCTGGGACTCCTTCTGCACCCTGGGAGGAGAACCCCAAGCTAGTCACAGCCTTTTGCCTCATCCCCGATGTCCACTGCTTGTTGCCAAGGTTAGGGGACCTCCTGGGCTTGGCCAATGGGCTTTTTCAGGACCACCTCTTCCCTGTCACCATTTGAGTTCTTGTCATGAGTACGGGATGGGGCTTCCCCAGGGGGCTTAGTGGGTCAAGAGTCCACCTGCAGTGCAGGAGACACAGGAGATGTGGGTTCAATCCCTGGGTGGGGAAGATGCCCTGGAGAAGGGCATGGCAACCCACTCCAGTACTCTTGTCTGGAGAATCCCATGGGCAGAGGAGCCTGGTGGGCTACAGTCCATGGGGTCCCAAGTCAGACAGGACTAAAGCAACTGAACATACACACACATGTGGGCATGGAACGCCAGCCCAGATGCTCACGTGCTCAAAAGGTGCCCTCTTCCTGTGGGCAGAACCCCGCCCCCCTCCCTTTGGCTGGAGATTCCAACGGAAAGGCTCTTTGATGTCGTCTCTCTGGACACTTTGAAGTTTGTGTAAATTAACCCAAGGCTCTGATACCAGCAGCCATGGGAAGGATTGGGGTTTCTTAAGGTGGATGAGGGAAGAGGGAAGTTCTGCATATCCCTCCTCGGAGGGCTCTGGGCCCTACTGCCTTAGGTTTGCTTGTTCATTTTCTTGTTCACTCGTGTCTGACTCTCTGTGACCCCATGGACTGCAGCACACCAGGCCTCCCTGTCCATCACCACCTCCAGGAGCTTGCTCAAACTCATGGCCATGGAGTCGATGATGCCATCCAACCATCTCATCCTCTGTCGACCCCTTCTCCCCCTGCCTTCCATCTTTCCCAGCATCAGGGTCTTTTCTAATGAGTCAGCTCTTTGCATCAGGTGGCCAAAGGATCAGAGCTTCAGCTTCAGCATCAGTCCTTCCAGTGAATATTCATCCAGGTTGATTTCCTCTAGGATGGACTGGTTTGATCGTTAGCAGGTAGAATAAAGAGCTGCAGTCTCCACTTAGAGGAAGTCGATAAGAAGTGCAGTGATACATCAAGTCAGTGCTGGCCTTTAACTTTTTCCTCGGGGGCTTCCCTGGCCACTGGGTGGGAAAGGATTCACTTGCTAATGCAGGAGACATGGGTTCGATCCCTGGTCCAGGAAGATGCCACAGGCTTTGGAGGAACTAAGCCCGTGCACCACACTTACTGAGTCTGTGCAGTAGGGACTTGGGGCCACAACGACTGAGGCTGTGTGCCTTACAGTCACTGCTCCACAACTCGAGAAGCTACTGCAGGAAGAAGCCCTCCCATCGCAACTGGAGGGAGCCTCGTTTTGTACAGCTAGAGAAAAGCCCATGCAGCGATGAAACCTTAGCACAGCCAAAAAATGAATAAATGAAATTGCAAACGGAAAAAGCTTTTACGGTATTTTCATCCTATCAGCCAAGCCCTCATCTCCCTTCTCTGCTGATACCATCATTGTTTCAACTCGTCTTTGCCCCCTTTAGATCAGTTCAGTTCCATTCAGTCGCTCAGTCGTGTCCGACTCTTTGCGACCTCATGAATCGCAGCACGCCAGGCCTCCCTGTTCATCACCAACTCCCAGAGTTCACTAAGACTCACGTCCATCGAGTCAGTGATACCATCCAGCCATCTCATTCTCGGTCGTCCCCTTCTCCTCCTGCCCCCAATCCCTCCCAGTATTAAAGTCTTTTCCAATGAGTCAACTCTTCACATGAGGTGGCCAAAATACTGGAGTTTCAGCTTCAGCATCTTCCCTTCCAAAGAAATCCCAGGGCTGATCTCCTTCAGAATGGACTGGTTGGATCTCCTTGCAGTNAGTCTTTTCCAATGAGTCAACTCTTTGCATGAGGTGGCCAAAGTACTGGAGTTTCAGCTTCAGCATCTTCCCTTCCAAAGAAATCCCAGAGCTGATCTCCTTCAGAATGGACTGGTTGGATCTCCTTGCAGTCCCAGGGACTCTCCTTTCGATGGAAACCTCATATTAAAACATTTGGAAGCGGCTTCCTTCAATGGCTTAGGGCTCAGAGTGCTTATATGAACGTTGACACAAATCTGTGCTCCCGTGAGTCATTTGAGAAAGTCATGGCAAGTTTACTGGAGAAAACATTAAAAAAAATTTTTTTTTTTTGTGGAGAATCTGTTGTTTTCCTTGAGACATTCGGATGTGTGTGCGGTGATGCCTTTATTTCCCTCTGCCGGAAGCTTTTGAAACATTAAACGACATCCACACGTTTGAGACTGAGGGAGAAAAGAAATCTTTGCCTGGAACGGAGTCTTGGTGTCTTCCTTCTTGATGCTGGGCGTCTTGTTTCAGGTGCTGGTTATGTAAGGCTTGTTCTGTATCGCATCACCCTCCCGAGTGCCTTTTTTTTAGATGACAGTCTGCGTTTTGCAGAGTTCTCCAAAGGTTAATTGGTGGA
>SJYV01042939.1:0-16505 GCA_006410875.1 Neotragus pygmaeus | reverse complement strand
CCCCACAACCCAAAGTCATAAGTAGGCTGAATTACTCCGTTTGGCCATTCACACTGATCTCGAATGGACTCTCAGGGTCTCTTACTAAGAGCAACTCAAGATGACATTCATAGCAAAGCTCAGATTTCACCCTTGTCTCGTGAAGACATTTTAACCCAACTACCAGAGTATTCCCAGTGCCTACATTCACAGGTAACATATTTGGAATATTAGATAAACAAAATGTATTGCACTGAAAATTAACCATTGACTGGAAATGCACCAGTGCCCATTTGGCTACTTACCAGCCCTTTCCTGCTGAATAAGTCTAAGCCTGAGAACATGTCAGTAATTAAATCAAAAAAAGAAAATTACCCTGCCCCTTCATATTCCCAGAGAAATGTACCGTATCCTGTGTCTTATCTTAAAAGTGGAGAGATTTTATATGTCAGAATGCCTCGGGCAGGAGGGGGAAGACAGTATCCTGAAAAGTAAGGTACTACTGTTTCAGTTTCATCATTGTTATTAGGCGTTCCAAAACAAGTTGGCTTAAAGGTACGTAATTAAGCACTGAAAAACTAACTTGCATGTGTTTTACAAATAGACTACATTTTCATTATTGCTCCTTTAGACATTCCATGTCCCATGGGAAGAGGAAGTGTTGAGATAAATCAGCTACTGATAGGTGACCACTGTGTTTTTCTTAATCATATGAAACTACAAGACAAAAAGTTTCCTCATTTGATTCATTCAAAAATAGCAATTCTTATTTTCCTTAGGCTAGAATAATAGGCTTATGTTTGATTATTAAAAGTACTTTATTCACCATCATTTCCTATTAGCTAGGTTTTTTTGGGAAATATTTCCACCGTTCTTTGCTATGAACAAATTCACCCTCAATGACAGCGTTCTAACAAACCAAAATGCTGCACTTTCAAGACCTTTTCTTTTGATTAGTTTACTTTCTCCTCTTCAGATATATTGTGCTAATTATATAAACTTTAAATAGAAATAGTGGAGAAAGACAAGTGGCCTTCAGACACACCCATTCCAATACAGCCGTTCCAACAGTAAATATTTCTGGTTGCTGCTTTCTCTCCTTTTCGCGTGGTTATAATCATAGTCTACACAAATTTTGGTGCCTCCTTTTTAAGTCACATTTTAATATACATGTTTCTCTGTGTTTTTATAAGTATTTATAAACATTGAATAGTTGCATGATATTCCATCATGTAAATGAGCTAGTCTGTATTCATAATCATGTCTTATTTGTTACACATTTAGGAAAATTTTTATTTTCTTGCCCCTTAAATACAATACTGCATTGAACATCTCTGTGAAAAATATACTTAGTCACTAACTACGTAAATCTATATTGAACGCTTACTGTTTGCCATGTACCGTTTTAGAAGTTGATGGAGCAGCAAAACTAACAGAGATCCTGTATATTCTAACAGGAGACCAGAGAGAAAGAAAGCACCGTGATAGCTCATCAGAAGTGGTGGCCTGATGAAGAAAGATAGGTCAGAGTGGGGCAGGAATAGGCTGCAATCTTAAGTGGTCAGGAAAGTGACCTGAGAAATGACATTCAGGGAAAGACAGAAGAAAAGCAAGGGACAAACGTGTGTGTTGGTGAACCTTCCAGGCAAAGAAGCGTCTAATGCAGAAGACCCTACCCCTGTGGTCGGAAGTATTTTGAGGAATAGAATTGTTGGGCCAAAAAGTATTAATACAGTAACATTAATTTAACATTTTTAAAGTTTCATTTTTAAACTACGTTATCCTTATAGCAAATATTGGTAGTAAAACTCCACTTGCAATGTGATTTTTCATGCTCATATTTTTTAGAATAATAGCCATCGTGAGAAGGCTCTAAGTGCATATGGCTTTCTGAATTTTTTAAATATTATACAGTCATTTAATAGAGTAATTCAGACATAATAATGTTATTAATATTGTATTATTGTTCCTTATTCCTTTCTTTAAAGATGTTAGCTGTATAGGAAAAATAGAGTTGTATTTGCCAGGCACACACAAAACTTATTTTACAATGTACCTGAATTATTTTAAAATCTGAAACATTTGTGAGAAGGCATATTTTTAGGAAGCTTATCTTGGCACACATCCGAGAAGGATGCTGCCTGAGCCTCCCAGATTACTGTAAATAGACATGAGAAGGAACATGCATTCATGAAATATGAAACAACAGGGCTTGTTTTGAGCGAGGCAAGAAAATCAAGAATGGAACATTACTAAAGTTAGAAACCCAGAAGAAAATGGTGCATTCTTGATTTGGAAACTTATTGCAAAATAATGAGGGTTTTTTTTTTTTCCTATTGTCTCTTACCCAAATGAGAACTCTACTGTGTCATTCTCAGCCCACTTTTCAAGTATATTTTCTTGCAGTATAAAAGAAAATTGTGTTCTCTAAGTAAAAATGGCATTATTTATGTGCCTTATAGTTTGCATTTCAATTCATGCATTTAGCATATGCCGTTGGCATGATCTTTACTCCCCTTACCCCCACTGTTTTTTGTTTTTTTCTAATTGGAGGATAATTGCTTTACAATGTTGTGCTGGTTTCTGCCATACAGCAGCATGAATTATCCATAAATATGCACACATTCCCTCTCTTGAACCTGTCCCCCACGCCCACACCCCACCCCTCTGTCGTCACACGGCCCCCTGTGTTATGCAGCATCTTCCCACTAGCTATCTGTCTCACGTATGGTGACGGACCTGCTTTGACACTACTGTCTCAATGCACCCCATCCTCTCCTTCCCAACTGTGTCCACAGTCTGCTTTCTACTGTCTCAATGCACCCCATCCTCTCCTTCCCAACTGTGTCCACTAGATAGAATCTGCTTCTCTATTTCTGCCTTGCAAATAGGTTCATCAGCACCATTTTTCTAGATTCCACATTCACTCTGTATAACAGGCTCTAGGATCATCCATCTCAGTTCAGCTGACTCAGGTCTGTCCCTGTTACGGCTGCATAATGCTCCGTGGCATTTCTGCACTGCAGCCTCTTTATCCCTCATCTGTGGATGAACATTTAAGTTGCTTCCATGTCTTGGCTATCATAAGTAGTGCTGCAATGAAACTGGGGTATGTGCGTCTTTTTGCATTGCGGTTTTCTCAAGGTATATGCCCAGAAATGAGATTGCTGGGTCAGATAGTACTTTTATTTCTCTTTTGTTAATGAGTCTCCCGACTGTTCTCCATAATGACTGCAACAGTTTACAGTTGCACCAACAGTAGAGGAGGGTTGCGTTTTCTCAATATCCTTTCCAGCACTTATTGTTTGTAGAGTTTTTGATGATGGCCATTCCGACTGGTGTGAGGTGGTACCTCATTGTAGTTTGGATTTGCATTTCTCCAATAATAAGCGTGTTAAGCATCTTTTCATTGGCCTTCTGTATGTCTTCTTTGGAGAAATGTCTGTTGAGGCTTTCTGTCTGTCTTTTGATTGAGTTGCTTGTTTTTCTGATATTGAGCTGCATGTGCTGCTTGCATATTTTGGAGATGAATCCTTTGTCAGTTGCTTTGTTTGCAATTATTTTTTCCCACTCTGAGGGTTGTCTTTTCATCCTATTTATGATTTCCTTTGTTGTACAAAAGCTTTTAAGTTTAATTGGGTCCCATTTGCTTATTTTTGTTTTTATTTTTATTACTCTAGGAGGACCCCTATCGTTTTAATATAAATATATAAATAATTTAGAAAACCAAATTCATATTTAACATTTTGTGAAATTGCTTAAAGATTTTAAATCACTGAAAACATTGCTGTCACTCATCTAACTCATGGAAGATCAGTATGCTGCCCCTCACGTGACCACACTTGGCAGGGCCTCAGCAGAGCACGGCAAGCCCTTCATGGCTTGGACTTCATATCTCTAACCTTTGACCTATCACCACATGCTCCACCTTTCTGGGACCCCAGCCACACCGGACTACCGGGGTTCAGCCCCGGTTGGATCTAGGGTATCCGAAGCATGGATAGCGAGGCAAGAGAGGAATATAGATGTAGATTTATAGACTTAGAGATATATAGAGAGATAAGAAAACAGTTAAGAAAACAGAGGAGAGAAAGAGGCTGATATTCCTTGGTTTACACAAAAAGCTAATAAAGTCTCAAGACAAGAGACTTGCTCTGTTCACATAGGCCACAGGCGCCTGCTTGAATAGCGGAGGGTGCCCCGCCTTGGGCTCCCTCTCGTGTGGGTCTTAGAAGCCCGAGCAGAAAAGTGAACGCAGAGAGCCTCTGTGTTCCAAGGGATCAGCCTGAAAAAGAGAGGGAGGGAGAGGGAGAAAGAGAGAGCGAAAGAATTGACATGAGGGAGGCCAAGCTCATGCAAAAACCCCATAACTTTATTTGCAAAAGGTGCTTGTATACCCTAAGCTTTACATAATGGAAGATGCAGAGTCACGCAGGGGCAGCAGTCCTGACCCTTATCGATACCAGGCATTCTTTCTGCATACCTTTCCGTATACAAAAGGTCTCATGTGATTTACACTATCTTCTGGCCAGGAGGTCTGTTAACATTTTAATGGCTTTTTTCCTTGATAAATGTTAATCAACCAAAAAACTCATTTTCCCTTGAAGTGTTTTCCTTTAATCTGCATCACCCTCAAAGTACTAAATAAAGTTGCATCCTTATAGAACAAAGGTGCAGTGGGCTACAACAAAGAAAGTACTTAACTCAAAGATCTAATGTTGCTACTTGTTTTTTCTATATACCAACTATATTAATTAATGCACTCCCGGTACACAACAAATAAAGGATGTGAAAACTTGGCAGCAAGTACCAGCTCCACAATGGAACCCTTAACCCGTTCTATTCTAAAGATTTTTAACTCCTCAAAAGGCTCTACATTCCTAGAATATTTTAAGCTTCCTGTGCCTCTCCTGGTCTGGAGGCTGTAAACAATCATATGCATAGTTGTAAAAGGTCTGGATAAACCTGTCAGGCAAGTTAGAAAGACATCAGAGCGATTTGAATTTAAACACTCCAATTATGCCCAGGAGACTTATTAACTAGAGCTCTAAGTCAATTTTCTTTAGAGAAAGCTGGTCGGGGATAGCCCCCCGCTAATGTCAGAAGAGTGTAGCATAGCAAACAGTAAGCAGACAGATTCTGGTTTCGGGGTAGATGCCTTAGCAGGCCTGGGGGATCCCTCTGAGGGGGATCAGGGCTCTTCGTCATGACCTTTGTCATGGGTGGGATCTCCCGTGCTGGCTCCCGGCACCAGACCACTTGCAGTCCCTCAGCTGTCTCATTCTTCACATCCTTTGTGTTTTCACATACTCTGTACTTTCTACTCTTGGAGGAAAGAAAGGCAGAATATCCACTTGCCTCCTCTTTACCCAAGCGAATCGTCCTTATTCTTGAAGTATCGTCTTTGGCCTCTTCTATGAAGCCTTCAACTCTTCTTATACCTGTGATCGTGAGTCAGGGTTGGATTTCCCTCCTGTTCTATTGTCCACTCTTCAACCCCGTATCACACTTGTCTGTCTTTCTGCCCCTATATCCATGTCGGAAATAGGCTGTGAGCTCCTGGAGGACATGAACCAGTTGGTATCTTTATTTCTCTAGTTCCTCCAACTATTACTTGACCCTTAGTACGCAGTAAAACTAGTTTACATAATTCCATAGTTCAGAAAACAAAATATGAAATGTAGCTGATTGACTTGCACAGCCTTATTTCCAAAGGCAGGCCTGGCTTTCTCTGAACGGCTGCACAGGTGACTGTTTTTATTTTTACACAGTATGGACCACTTTGGAGTTACTGATCCTTAGCAAGTTGGCACCATTAACAAAGAACACTTAAACTTTGGTGCTGTGTCCAATTCCTTGAAAATACACCAAGAGCTTGTCAAGACCTTTCAAATGTTGCACTTGACTAAGCATGAGATGAGGCCAGTAATTCTAAAAGTTAGGTGTTGGGATTTTAGCTTCAATATTAAAGTTTCTGAGGCTGAAGCTCTAATACTTTGGCCACCTGATGGGAAGAGCCAACTCATTGGAAAAGACCCTGATGCTGGGAAGGATCGAAGGCAAAAGGAGAAGAGGGCAGCAGAGGATGAGACGGTTGGATGGCATCACTGACTCAATGGTCATGAAGTTGAGCAAACTCCAGGAGAGAGTGGAGGACAGGGGAGCCTGGCATGCTCCGTGGGGTTGTAAAGAGTCGGACGTTACTAAGCAAGTAAACATCAAGGACAGCAAGGTGTTAGGATGCCATCTCTCTCTGAATGACATCCTAGGACGGAAACCTACAGACAAGCAGAGATGCAAGGAGATGCAGTAACCTTGACTCAGCTGGACACGCTGACCACCAGAAAGTGTAAGATCGTTCCTATCACCCCACTAATAAGAGCTGTCTTGAAGCAGGTCTGGTAAAACCTGATGCCGTGATTCGGCTGATGGGACGGGCACTGAAGGAGCTGAAGCCCTTCTCCCTGTGTTTGGGAAGCTCATACGGAAGCAGGGGGACCTTGTCGAGGTGTGAGAACCTGAGCAGACAGTAGAAGAGCCACGGCAGCCCTGCTCTGAGCCCCGTCGCGTGGCTCCAGGACTGCGGGAGAGACGCCTGTGGCGTGCCCTGAGATTGGAGAAATGGCTCGTATCAGCTATGGGTCACAAGGCTGTGATCGGAGAAGACAAGTCGGTAGCAGAGCGGGAGAGACCGTGCAGATGAGCGCCTGGAATGACGAGGAATTTGGCAAGTGGGCAATGCTGCATAAGCCCTGCTGTGGCCACTCGCCAGAGGCAGGCAAATCCAGCCGCCCTGAGTGCGCATTCGCACGTGGGACGGACAGATGACTCAGGAAGTTACTTTTGTCACCCCTCCCTCAGCTGCCTAAAAGGGTTTAGATAGGGGCCTATTCCAGGAAGAAGTATCACCAGAGACAGATAGTACCGTATGAACTAGGCAAGTGAGGTCGGGAGGAAGCCGGCAAAACCTGCTTGTTACGCTTTCTCGGTGCCCCACCCTCCGTTTCTACCTGGCCCAGGAAACCTGTTTACCAACATCTGCTCTTTTTCCATCTTCCTGTGAATTGCATCCCTTCTCTTTGAAGTCCTAGACCCCTGACCTCTTTTCTTTAGTCCACAATAAAACATATATCTTATTCTGCCTGTCTTTGGACTTTCCCATGTTTATACAGATTCCCTGTATATACTTACGTAATTAAATTTTATTTCTCCCACCAATTTCTTGTCTCATTTTAGCTACTCAACCGGTTAAAGAAACCAAGGAGGTAAAAGGAAAATTTTAGCCTTCCTGCGGTCACCGATTGATAATTCTAAGTCTACATTTCCAAGCAAAATGAAATTTATTGATAGAGTGCAATGTTTGAAGAAAACCTAACATGAATAGGGTGAAGATCATACTTGTAGAAGCAGAATTCAGCATAAAGAATCATGTCGATGTATGGCAAAGCCAATAGAGTATTGTAAAGTAAAATAAAGTAAAACTAAAATAAAATTTAAAAAAAATTTTTTTAAGAAAAAAAAAAGACACTTGGTTCCTGGTATCTGGTTTGTTCTATAAATTTATGTTGAATATTGGAAAGTGAATATGACTGCAAACTGACCACAGTAGAAAAGAAATAAAGGAAAGATTATGATCTGCTTGTATTGAATTAGATATTGGCCTGGATAAAACAGATGGTCTCACAAAGACAATGAAAGGTGTTAAATCTGGTTTTTAAAATGATTGGTACTTCATTACTATACAAAATATTTGACTATTTAAAACATATTTGTTGGCATTAGCTCGTTTAAAACCTAGACACACCCTTTAAGGAGATGGAGGTTGCAGAACGCTACCGCCGTTTGTCCTGTCTCACAGTGATTTAAGGTTGACGCTCTGAGTGTGCTTGCTTGCGTGCTAAGTCGCTTCAGTCGTTTCCAACTCTTTAAGACTCTGTGGACCATTGCCCACCAAGTTCCTCTGTCCCTGGGATTCTCCAGGCAAGAATACTGATGTGGGTTGCCATGTCCTCCTCCAGGGGATCTTCCTGATCCAGGGATCAAAGCCAAGTCTCCCGCATTGGCGGGCTGGTTCTTTACCGCTAGCACCGCCTGGGAAAACTATACAGTATTATTATTATACTATAGTATAACACAGAATGAAATTTGATAATAATATTTATTCCAGTTTATAGATAAGGAAATGGAAGTGCAACAAGGTTAAGTCACTTTAAAAGGAAAAGAAACATGGAGGGAGACGAGAAGGAAACATCTTGAACAGTAGATTTAAGAAAGCATTCTTATGTTTGTAAAAAGCCCTCAGAAGAGGCTTCCAGTCACTTGTAGCCTCTTGTTTGTCAAATGGTGCTGGCTGGTCTTTTTCTGACTCTTTCTTTCTAGACTCTCTGGGTGTCCCCTGAGAGCCTGATCGTCTGAGCATGGTTGTAGTAACAGAAACTTTCATGTTTATGGGGCACACTTATGCTAAAGAAGTATTTATTTTTTTATCTGAAGTTCAAAGTTAACTGGCAGTCCCACATTTAATTAGCTGACCTTGTTAAGTGGCCACAAGGGTGACCTCCAGGAATCATATTAATGCCCTGGACGTAGCAAGCCCCCCAGGAGGTTGAATGCTCAGGCGCAGCTGCAGGAAGGGATTGTGTGGAAATGATGCTGACCGGTTTTTGATTAGACACTGAGAAAGAAATACTGCTGCTTAGGAGTACTGCCATCCTTAGGAGAGGCTGGAGAACTGGGTGAGTCTTTACCTATAATTATAAAGTCACATTTTGATGCGATTGTTCAGAACAGCCGCCAGGGCACTGCTTCTTGAGGCTGGGAAATGCTAAACTGCTAAGTTAATGGGAGGGGAGCACTGCGGGCTTTGCTTTGGGCATCAGTCAGGTGTGACAGGGTATTATGGCGAGAGCTGCGGCACTACCGCAGCGGCTTGTGGGCTGTAGAAATCTACTCTCTCTCACCTAATGTTCTGCCGAGTACACTGAAGACAGGAGTTGGGACTAGTGGTTCTCCCATGTAGTCATTTACGGGCAAAGACCAACAGTGTCTCTACCATCTTCAGTAGATGGTGAAAGCTTGTTGAATCATGCAAAGATGCCAGGATTCTTGGCCTCTGGAGGAGAAGAATTCAATCCGGGGCCAGAGACGAGGCTTGGTCACTCAGAGCTTTTGTGAAATAAAGTTTTATTAAAGTATAAAGGAGATAGAGAAAGCTTCTGACTTAGGCATCAGAAGGGGGCAGAAAGAGTGCCCCCCTGCTAGTCTTCAGCTGGATGGTATGTAGTCACCAGCAGTCTGTTAATGAAAGAAAGGAATGTCTTAAAACTCAGAATGGCACCAGGCCCCTCACCCGTAAGATGCATTTTGGGATAATCTTGGCACCAAATGGTTCATCTTGGGCCATAAAATGATTAACTCGAATCTTGAAGAAGGGCATATCACCATACAAATAGTTTCATTTACACAGATTAGGGGAACAATCTCTGAGTATAACGTCCTGGTTTGTCAAGTAGGTTCTGAGCCAAGAGGCAGAACCAACCTGAAGACGGAGTTTGGGGCAAATGCACAGCACATTAGCACAGCCTAAGACAAGCATTTCCATAAGAAAAGGCGTTGGTCAACTTCAGGTGAAACCAGGTGTCATTATGGCAACACAGTATTTTTTAATTTGTACAGAGAAGGAAAAAATATGGCTAGTTTGTTTCCTCCTGCTGCTTAAGAGAGAATAAAATGTCTGACACCTGCAGGCTATTTCCTCCGTCTGGAGACCCCTGGCGTTCCTGCCTGCTACCCTTTCAGTGGCTTCTCGGGTCACTTCATTCTTTATTCCAGCCAGAAGAACAGAAATGCAAGAGCGTGACCAAGTTAACATGCACAATTTTATGGACAAAACGTAAAATCGACGCACAGCACTCCTGTTGGCAAAAGGTTAGCTCTGTGACCACAGTAGTTGCTTAGGAGGCTGGGAATGTAATCCCGCTGTTAATTATTCTATCAATTAGAGCAGGTTCTAATATTAATAGTTTCTATTACTATTACTGCGGAAAAGGGGGAATATGCATTTAGGTGAACTGATGTAATTTACATTATATCCTCGAGTTGCTTTACAGGGCTTTTAGGTTGAGACAAAGAGACAGAAAAAAAGCAAGGTATTAATTTAAATATTAGAGGGAATAACACACTGTAAGGGAGTCTCATACCCTTTGGGTATAATTTTGACTCTGTGAGTGATCTTTACTCACTGAGTACAGATCCTAATAGCAACATGATATACAAATTTTCTACCTGAAAAATTAATAATAAATATGCTATTTCTCCAGTCATTTATGAAAAACTTTGCACTCACATTTTTTAATGCATTTCAAATCTTATGTATTACAAGACAGCAGGCCAGTTCTTCCCAAGTGGTGAAGTCTGTTGATAAGCAAAGATAATACTTATTAGGTAATAATTGCTCATGAAAAGTGCCACATGAAAGAAAAGTAGGAGGAGGAATTTTGAGCTCTGATGGAGGGTGACGTTTGACCAGATCAACCCTCATCTTGCACATCTTTATTAAGATAATACAAATGAATTTTTATCATCAAGAGATGTATTTTCACGACAGATGATTGAAAATCTGAACTTGCTGAAAGCATGAAAAGTTTGATAACAATTGAAATATACAGAATGCATAACTAATACCAATCCGGAACCAAGTTAAAGGTCAGTTCTGTTTAAATCTCCCAATAGCAAAAATTCATGCCTGCTTCCATTTAAATTTATGTTCAGAATAGTGTGAGTACTGATGGACATTCAAAGGCTAAATAAGCACAAAGCATTAGCATGGGTGATGGAAATCATCAAAACCACTCGAAACCTAGTAACACACTGTTGTTGGCTGCCAGATACTGCATTTGCATTACTCAGTTGAGTGATGCCTCAAAAAACAATATTTTTTTTATAGTTTGTGGCAGTGTTCAGTCCTGAGTATCCTGAATTTTGTAGCACCTTCTTACTCTAGCCCCAGTAAAGACATGGTTTCATTGATATTGCTAGAAAAAAGCAATAAACCTATCTCAGTATAATAATAATTTGAGGACAAGACTTTTCCTGAGTATATGAATAGATTATTTTTTTAAAAGATGTGTTTTGTAAAACTGTATTTATTTTTGCACCAACAAACACTGCCCTGTAAGTAGAAAACAAGTAGAAATAAGTGATTTAAGCAGAAAAATATTCTAAGTAGAAAAACCTAGAGTTCATGAGTTTTTGAGAGTTGTTTCATTCTCTGTGGAATATCACTGAGAAAGTTTAGAGACTATGTTTTCATTATATAAACAGATATTGGAGCAATTTCTTCCCTTCCCTCCAGAAATACCATATAATAAATTTAAAGGATAGCCTTTGTAAGAACATTAAAAAAGCTTTCAGTGTGAAATACAAACAAAATAACTGGGGAATTCGTTTGTCTTAAGGCTCCAGCTCTAATGGGTGGCCCCTTGACACTGTGTTTTTCCAAATCACAGTGAATCCCCTGGGAGCATCTTCTATCCTGACTCTGTAAGCCGCATGCATCCGGACTGAACTGCCGCTGGAAGTCCTCCCGCCGCGCTCCAGTACTGCTCCCTCTAGCCGAGCGCCAGTGTGATTATTCAGAGTTTAGTTCTGCTCGTCTTGTGATCTCCTGTCTTGGCTTTGATGAGCCTGCTGCCGTGATGAATTCTTGGTCCCTAAAGGCCTGGTGATCTGATGCGAAGAACTGACTCGTTAGAAAAGACCCTGATGCTGGGAAAGATTGAAAGCAGGAGGAGAAGGGGACAACAAAGGATGAGATGGTTGGATGGCATCACTGACTCAATGGACATGAGTCTGAGTAAACTCTGGGAGTTACTGATGGACAGGGAGGCCTGGCATGCTGCAGTCCACAGGGTCACAAAGAGTTGGACACGACTGAGCAACTGAAATGAACTGAACTGAGCTGAAAGGCCTGGTGATAGTGACTTGATTTATTAGATTAATAAATATTTATTATATAAATATTTGGGGAGGGGGCTCCAAAATCACTGCAGATGGTGACTGCAGCCATGAAATTAGAAGATGCTTACTCCTTGGATGAAAAGTTATGACCAACCTAGATAGTATATTCAAAAGCAGAGACATCACTTTGCCAACTAAGGTCCATCTAGTCAAGGCTATGATTTTTCCTGTGGTCATGTATGGATGTGAGTGTTGGACTGTGAAGAAGGCTGAGTGCTAAAGAATTGATGCTTTTGAACTGTGGTGCTGGAGAAGACTCTTGAGAGTCCCTTGGACTGCAAGGAGATCCAACCACTCCATTCTGAAGGAGATCAGCCCTGAGATTTCTTTGGAAGGAATGATGCTGAAGCTGAAACTCCAGTACTTTGGCCACCTCATGCGAAGAGTTGACTCATTGGAAAAGAGTCTGATGCTGGGAGGGATTGGGGGCAGGAGGAGAAGGGGAAGACAGAGGATGAGATGGCTGGATGGCATCCCGGACTCGATGGACATGAATCTGAGTGAACTCCGGGAGTTGGTGATGGACAGGGAGGCCTGGCGTGCTGTGATTCATGGGGTCGCAAAGAGTCAGACACGACTGAGCGACTGAACTGAACTGAACTGAGGTTAATTTATTAAAAGCCAATAATTAGAGAGGCAAGAGTCAGTAGAAAGGAAACGTGCTTTAATCGGAGTAGCCACGGACGCCCGCAGTGGTCCAGTGGTTGAGTCCGTCTTGCAATGCAGGGGACACCCGTGCGGTCCCTGGTCCCGGAAGACCCCGCTCGCCTTGGAGCATCTAAGCCCGGGTGCCGGGCTCCGGAGCCTGCGCCTGCAGCTGCTGCGGCTTGTGTGCTGCAGTCCTGTGCTCTGCGACAAGAAGCCTCGCGCTGCAGCTAGATAATAGGCCCCCGGTCGCTGCAACCAGAGAGCCTGGCGCAGCAGCAAAGACCCAGTGCAACCAAAAATAGCCAAAGAAATACAATTATTAAAAAAAAAGAACGGTCAGCAATCTGAGGAGAAGGTGGACTTCTGTCTTGAGACCAACTCTGAAGATTCTGCTCCGCCAAGACAGGTTTTTAAATGGAAAAGGGGGAAGGATCTCAGTGAATCGTGGAGGCAGGACGTTGGGCTCCGCATCCTTCTCCGTTGCATGTCGAGTGGACGTCTCTCCCTTCACATACTGTCTTCCCTTCATGATCTGCCTGCAGGATCGCTCAGGGGCTGTTGTGGGTAGAGAGCTAACTATTCTGTAACTACATTCTTTTTTTTTTTTTTTTTACTTTATTTTACTTTACAATTCCCTATTGGCTTTGCCATACATCGACACGGGGAAAAGCATCAGCAGGCTAGGCAAGGCGTGGTGAACACTCAGAAGAGCATGAGTCGGGAGCGAGGTTAAGTTGCCTAGTGATCTCATTCTTATAATTACGTCCTTTTAAAGTTAGAGGGGAAGAGAAAAGGGCAAACGGGAAAGGGAAAAGGAGTGGCTTTCAACTGGGCTACCTTCTCACGCAGCTCTGAGGGAGATTTAGTAAAACAGACACCATTCTGCTTTGCAACTTTCCCTTTGATTTCAGCGACCTGGAATATAATGCAACTGGAGCACAGAATTACTCTGCTCCCCAGCTTTGGCAAACGTTTTACTCAAACGTTACTGAAATCAGATGGATGTGGCTTGAGAATATTGATCTTTTTGTGATTTTACCCTTCACAGTGACTAAAAATAGACTGAATTACGGAAACCACAAGTGGAAAAGCAATCCTAGCATACGCAAATGTAACTTCTACTGATGGCATTCCTAAAAATAATTATGAAATTATAATGTGCTTAAGTGAGGGTCTGTATTTCTCATCATCATTCATGGTTCCATTATTTCAAACACTTCAAATTCAGGATCTGAAATTCAAATATTTCAAATGAAAATCTATCTAGCTTTTAAATGTAAGTTCAGATTAGTTAGTGACTAATCAACTTGTGCTTTAAAAGTCAAATATATTACTCATATTTTGAATGCTATTGAGAGTCCTAAAATATAGCTTGGACATATCTATTTCTGACTCTGCTGATTCTAACAGATAGGCGGTTCATTGGAACAAAATATAGAAGCCAGGAACAGATTTATACATATATGATCTCCTGATTTATGACAAAAATGTCACTGAAATGCTTTGGAGAAATAATAACATTTTCTAAAATGGTGCTGGGTCAGTTGGTTATCCACTGGGAAAATGTAACTCTTGACTCCTGCATTCACACCATACACAAAGTCAGTTGCAAATGGATCACTGATGAAATGCACAAGTTAAAAAATAAAACTTCTAGAAGACATCATTGTAGAATATCTTAATTACCTTGGCACAGGCATAAATTACTTAAAGAGATGCAATGCAAAATCAGAATATATGTTAACAGATCCTGCAAATCAGTAAAAAGAATGAAGCAAACTCCGATATACAAAAGTCCTATACCGACATTTTGTGAAGGAGAATACCCAGATGTGTAACAAACTGTGCTCCATATCATGAGGAAAATGAAAGTAATTTCATTTCCACTGGAATCCTTTAAATAAAAGACACACTGCCAAGGTTGCAGGGAGATGTGAGCAACTTAAAGTGCCACACACTGCCTGTAGAAATGCAGGCTGGTGCAGTCTCTTTGTTAGGCTCTTTGCCAGCGTGAACGAAACTATTTAATTACTTTATGACTCAGAAATTTGATTCATAGTATCAACAGACACACCTATTCCTATACAAGGAAAAGTATAAATACTATATGTGTACATATATACATATATAACATACATACATATTTATTTATGTATTTATAAAAGTATCAAATATAATAGTCCAAATTAGAAGCAACCCAAATCAAATTTTCAGCACCAGCAAAACTAAGAAGCAAATTTCTGTACATTTATACAATGAAAGTCTATTTAGCAAAGAAGAAGTGAATGGGGTACCATGGTACCAAATTGATGAAAATCACGTAAACAATGTCTAGTGAAAGAATTTATACACAAGAGTACATACCACTTGATTCCTATTATACAGAGTTCCCAACTAATTAAGCAAAACTAATTTATGATAACTGGGGCAATAGTGACTTTGGGTGGTTAATGGCTGGATGGATCCTGAATGCTTCTGGGTTTCTTTCCTAGGTATATCTCTATCCACGATAATGACAAGGATGGTCAACTTTCAGGAAAGTCACAAAGTCATCCATTTAAGACCAGTGTACTTTACAGTATATATGTAATACTCAAAATAAGACACTTTTAAAATATGTTGAACAATTTTACATATGGCAACCTAGTCAAAATGATTTTTATGTCTCTAAAACTCACCTAAATTTCAAAAATTAGTTTTTGAATATCACCTGAAGACTCCCCTCCCTAGCCTGGAAAGAGAGGAAAGATTCTCACAAAAGTGTTTTGAGGGTAGCGCACAGACGGGCTCTAAGCGTAAACTCCAGTTCCATCACGTTCTGGTTGAGTAGCCTTGGGCAAGTTAATTCCGAGTCTGTGACAGATCACTGGACTTCTCAGGTGGTGCTGGGGGTAGAGCCCGCCTGCCCGTGCAGAAGGCGGAGACCCGTGGGCCCGTCTGGGGTCAGGAGGCCCCCCGGGAGAAGGGATGCCAGCCACCCCAGCACTCCTGCCCGGAGAATCCCAGCCAGGACTCGGCGAAGGACGGGGAAGCCCGGCGTGCCGCAGGTCCTGGGGTCGGAGTCAGACACAACTTAACAACTGAGTAACAACAATGAACAACCTATCGTTACACACAGAATCCACTTCANGGAGAATCCCAGCCAGGACTCGGCGAAGGACGGGGAAGCCCGGCGTGCCGCAGGTCCTGGGGTCGGAGTCAGACACAACTTAACAACTGAGTAACAACAATGAACAACCTATCGTTACACACAGAATCCACTTCATAGTGACCATCTGAGGATCAAGATGGTTAATGCATGTGTAGTGCTTAAGCCTTATCACATCGCAAGAATTTAATACATTACCTGTGACCTATTGCTATTTTGCTATTGCTTTATTGTCATTTTAATATCACTGTATTATGTGTATCAGCTCTATAAAGTGACAATAAAAATAACAGTATGAATATGCCAGGCAACCTTGGATGAGTCGCTCGTGGTCCTTATTACCCAGCTTTGAAGCTTATGGAGTGGCAGTATCGCTACAGGCAGCAATAGCAGCAAACACAGCTCATCCTGCACAGCGTCTGCCTCTCGGGACCCTGATTCCAAGTTCTCACTGTGAGCCCCTCTTCTCTCTGCAGCCCTTCAGGAGGGTCTGTCAGGATGGGCCAGGGTTTGCTGTGATAACAGGCAATGTCCAACTCTCAGGGGGATGTGGCACAAAGATGTGTGAGGCCCTGGGGTCGCTCTGAATCCCAGGCTTATAGACACTCCATCTTATCACACAGCCATCAGGGCAGGGAGAAGAAACTGTGAGGAACCGCGTACCGGCTCTCAAAACTCCGCCTGGAAGTGTTTCAGGCTATTCCTGCCCTCA
>SJYV01042936.1:0-10610 GCA_006410875.1 Neotragus pygmaeus | reverse complement strand
CAAAAGCAAAAAAAAAAAAACAAAAAAACATAGAACAAAACATTAAACTCACCTGCTACACTGTAATTTTAAAAAAATTACTCTGATCACACAAAATGCCAATGAAAGCGATTTAAAGCAATTATTTTTAAAATAAGCTTCCAACTCAACATGTAGGAATATTACAAGGAAGGCATTATAAGCTAAAAAGGAGTAAGACAATATCTTATTAGATACTAATTAGAACAAAATTAAAAAATATGAATCATCCAAACCCTTAGTTTTGTAGTTCAACCAAGCTCACAGCTGGATTTTTATTTTATTCTCCGTCAAATAAATACACCAAAACCCTTCCTCACTCCCAATTTAAGAAAAAGAAAAGACCTTTCCTGTGAAAACATATATTGTTCCATTTTTCCAACCACCAGTACTTGACAGCTGAGTAACAAGAGGAGTATGAAACATAAAAACAACTGGATACTCATTTTTGAAACAATCTTCTAAGAGGACGTCATAATAATGAACTGTACACATCAGGCAATTCTAAATAAACTTGTTTTTTTCATTTGATAGGATTCTAGACCAAGATCTCTGTGGTCCAATCAGATCAAACATTGAGAATGTATCTAAATCCCCAATCTCAAACTGAAATGGGGAAATTTGTTTAATTACTGTAAATCCTATTAAACCAATCTTCTTTGTAAAGTGGAAATCTCCAGCCACTGAGGGCTGCAGAGGGTGTGATGAATGCAGAGTTTAATTAGGGCCCAGACTGGCTCACTGTAATCTATTCATTAGCATTCTCAATTCTCTATATCTCACTGCTGTGTTTCACTTTACTTTAAAATTGCACCCTTCGTTTTTTGGAGCAAAGTTATACAATTTTAGGATTGTGTGGTAATTACAGTGGGTGCAGGAAGAATCTGTTCCTGCCAACCCGGGTGTTTAATTAGGGCAAGGGGCGGAATCCAGATAAGGCAGTGTTCACCCTCCTCAGCGCATATGGCATTTTTGGCACCAGAGCCCTGTGGACTGTCTCACGTCCACTGGACTCAAGCGCCAAGTTCCCACCACAGTCATTTTGAAAGATTCGACTATTTTGCCTTTGAATGTAGCTTGATAATTAGAAAGGTTACTGTCATTTGCTTTTTATCCACACAGCTTTTAAATACAGGCATAATTAGCTGCCTGAACTAGCTGAAAATAAAGAAGTAAGCCGATAACTTTTTTCCTCATAAATATGGACTTTTTCAGGTTGGTTGATGATAAAAACCATCTTGGTGATGGGCATATTTTCAGCACCAACAGAAAGGTATATTGATGGCTAGTTAACTCAAGGATAAATTCAGTAACATCAATTTAACATTCAACTTCTACCAAAGTCTAATTTATATCTCATACATAACCGATCATACCAAGCTGCCTTTCTTCCACCTAAAATCCTCAAATTTGACTAATTAAAGAATTTTTCTTTAAAAAAGACTCAGAAGTTAAACTTTCTTATAAATGTCAACAGAAAGAACTGCTACTCCTTGTTGGTACTTAATAAATATTTATATCATCAACTTTTTAAATTAATTTCCGTCCTCTGGTACTGTCAACACAGATTTGCCTTGTGGTGGTTTTATTAAGGTTGACTTTTTGTGGCTCAGCTGGTAAAGAATCCACCTGCAATGTGGGAGACCTGGGTTCGATCCCTGGGTTGGAAAGNTCCGTCCTCTGGTACTGTCAACACAGATTTGCCTTGTGGTGGTTTTATTAAGGTTGACTTTTTGTGGCTCAGCTGGTAAAGAATCCACCTGCAATGTGGGAGACCTGGGTTCGATCCCTGGGTTGGAAAGATCCCTTGGAGAAGAGAACAGCTATTCTGGCCTGGAGAATTCCATGGGGTCACAAACAGTTGGACACACTGAGCGACTTTCACTTAAAAAAAAAAATTGCTACAATAAATCTTAGCCTTTCCTGGTAGCTCAACTGGTAAGGAATCCGCCTGCAATGCAGGAGACCCCAGTTTGATTCTTGGGTCAGGATATCCCCTGCAGAAGGGATAGGCTACACAGTCCAGGATTCTTGGGCTACCCTGGTGGCTCAGATGGTAAAGAATCCACCTGTCATACGGGAGACCTGGGTTTGATCCCTGGGTAGGGAAGATACCCTGGAAGAGGGCATGGCAACCCACTCCAGTATTCTGGCCTAGAGAAGCCCTATGCACAGAGGAGCCTGGCAGACTCATGGGGTCACAAAGAGTCAGACATGACTAAGTGATAAGCACGCACACACATGGTAGATCTTACAGCATGTGGCAAAAGTACATTCTCACAAGAACAGAGAAAAGAAAATATGTGCTGAAAGAAAAGACAGGAAGAGAAAGAGAAGCAAAATGGGAAAGAATGATGAGCAAGCAGACACGGTAACCAGAAAAAAATTAAGGCACAGAACCAGACTGGAAAAGGCCAAGAAATGGGAGCGCAAAATATAGTACTTAGAGAGATAGGAAAAATGGAAAGAAACGAACCAAGAAGAGAAAAATCGTTTTCATTTGCATTAACTCTGATTCATTTATACCAGAACACACGTGAACTAACCTGGTTCTCCTCCTGCACTACTCTGTACTGCTCCTTCCAGACGGTGATTTTGGAAGCTTCATCCTTCCTCAGGGCTCGCTCCTTCTTCAGCTCCGGGCTCCAGAAGGTCTTGATACTGTTCATCGAGGAACTTAACTTGCTCTCCTTGACCTCCACGTCCTTCCGTAAGAGGTCGTTTTCCCTTAGCACCTCCTTGAGCTGCGTCTGCAGATCCATGATGGTGTTATCTCTGGCCTGACGGAGGGAGTGAGGGACAGTGGAGGCCATGCTCACGGGAGGAAGGTGGTGCTCCCCAAACGCTATGGTGTCGCTGGCGACCCCGCTGCTCGCGATGTTGGGGCTGCTGCCCATGGCGGTCATCCGCACGCCGTAAGGCAGACGGCTGCCGGATCGGCCGAGCGTCATGGTGCTCTTGGGTGTCTCTGAACCCACGTTCTCGTGGTCACTTAGGTACATGGGGCCGGAAGTGGCATAGGCAGCATTGAGGGACTGGATGTTCTCCATGGAGAGGGTCTTCCCACCGCCACCTCCAACGCTGCTTCCAGAACTCCCTCCGGTGCTGTTGGTTCGCCGATGACCCAGGCGAGGGGAACGTGGAAGTCGAGGGGACCGCCCTGGGCTCTGGGCGTTCGGTTCCACCTTCCCCACTGAGCGGGCACTTCCATACATGGCTGCAAGACGGGTTCAGGAGCCGGGAAAGGTATGCAGCAGAAAGCAAAACACGGAGCTCTGGGAGGCTGTGCTATGGCTCTAAGTCGGCTTAAGGCTCATCAGAAGCATCAGGCCCTCGCTGTCGAACCCAGAAGAAACAGCTCATGCCATTATCTGTAATGGAAAGTACTGCACGTTAGCTCTTGCAGGAGGAAACATCTCCCCTCGCAGACACTTTCACTGGCCCCACTTGAGGATTTCCCCTTTCATCATCTGCTGACTGGTGCATTTGTTCATAGCACAACTTACTTCTCAGTAAGCATCATTCCTAAAATATCCAACATGTCTCAGAACGGAATACCGAAACCACACCAAGCAAATGGAAAAAAGAAATAAGGGGCATAAAGATTGGCAAGAAGAAGATAAAATTCAATGTTTCAACATATCATTTTCTAACTGGAAAATCCAAAGTCATCAACTGACAAACACAGGACTCAACAAACTCCTTACACACAGATCAACATATACATATGGACACTTTACTGTCCATTAGCAATAAAAGTTAGAAAATACAATTTTTCAATTCCATTCACAATAGCAAAACCATAAAAATGCTCTGACATAAATCTAACAAAAATGTGCAAGAAATTTTTGGAAAAACTCTAAAACTTTCCTGAACAAAAGGAAAGTTATCCATGTTCACAGATGAGAAGACGAACACTGTTGAGGTGTCATTTCTTCTCCAGCTCCTCCACGTGTCAATGAAAATCCCTACAAGACTCCTCACATAACCTGACAAGCTAACTCTATAATTCAACTGGGAGAGTAAAGCACAACCACTGCCAAAACAATCTGAAACAGAAAAACAAAGGAAGATGTCCCCCTAAATAGCAAGATATTGATACACTATCGATCAGTCCCTAAACAGCAAGATATTGATACACTATCGGTCCATGATCCTCTATTTACAATCCAAAATTTTTTAAACTCTGAAAATAAGTCTTTGTTTCCCCTCTTTAACTCATTTAGCAGCAATATCTGGCATGATCTTATATGAGGTCACTTATCACTGATAAGTACCTCACCTAGTGTAATTATTCATACACTTCACTGAGAAAACGGCACGCACGATTACAGGATACTGCATAACGCCCACTGGACACTGTGGAGAAAAAACCTGGACTCTAAAACCACATCTGAACCCTGGGTTTTCTCATAAGGACTCAAAGCCTTTTAAAGCTATAGTGATTAAAACTGTACAGAACTGGCCCAAGAATAGAATCTAAATTATACATGACAGTAGAGTACATGCTAAAAGTAACATTTCAAAACAGTAAGGAAAGGATAAATCATTCAATAAATGGAGTTTGAACAACTGATGCCTGAGAAAAAAGTACGTTAAATCTTTACTTCACACAGTACAGAGAAATAAATTCTATGTACATTAAAAAAAGATATAAAATTTTAAACTATTAAAAGTACTGTAAGAAAACTTACATAGGGAATATCCCTGTGAATTTGAGTAAAGGTAGGGCTTCTTAATTAAGAAACAAAAGGCAAAAATACATAAAGAAAAACAACTAATACACTCAATTATGTCAAAATGACAAAGTATACCAAAAATGAATAGAAAACCCAAACTCTTGGTGAAAAANTTAAAAAAAGATATAAAATTTTAAACTATTAAAAGTACTGTAAGAAAACTTACATAGGGAATATCCCTGTGAATTTGAGTAAAGGTAGGGCTTCTTAATTAAGAAACAAAAGGCAAAAATACATAAAGAAAAACAACTAATACACTCAATTATGTCAAAATGACAAAGTATACCAAAAATGAATAGAAAACCCAAACTCTTGGTGAAAAAATATCTAACATATGTATAAAGATTTGTATACAAAATATATAAAGAATTCCTACATGTGAAATGCCAAATCTGAACAACAGTGGTTAGAAGCAAGGGGAAATTCTTAAGTTGGGGGGAAATGTCTGTGGAGGCTCTTAGCTTCACTTATAAAGCTTTATCCCCACAATGCACAAATACTTGAATTTTTTAATAGGAAAATATGTTCATATTCTAAAGTATAGTAACTAAGACAAAATTTAAACACACATAGCATAGCCATCTATTGTACACTTCACTCAAACATAAAACAATACAGATCTAAACTAGATCTCTATCATTTCCTAATAGCATTCTACCAAAGAACTGCCTTAAGTCAAGTAACAGACTTCAACATATTAAATAATATTTTAATAAGCAACTGAAAATACAATCCAAGTAAATCACATGGTCAAAAATAAGATTTTAAAGTGTCTATATAGTCCAGCCAAACTCAAACGAGTTAGAGAGCTTCAGAAATGCTAATACACTGGCAATCCCATCTCCACTTTGGTGATCCAGTAAAGACAGCCCTGAGGTAACAATAGGCAGGACAGGAAACACACAGTCTTGTCTCAGAAATAGCAACAGGACACCAAGTTCAGACACTGAAATACTCTGCTAGTAACGTTAGGAAATTCCTTCCCAGGAGGAACCTAGCTCAGGAAGCAAAAGTCTGGACTGCAGGGTACTGCTCAAGCGAATTCATCTTCAAGATCAAAGAGCTTTGCAAAGTTTTTTCTCTTTAAAGTAATCTCAATATTGCTTAAAACAAGAGAGCTACTCATTACCCAAAGGCCCTTAAATGATAACAAAAGCTAATGCATAGTAAATGTTTACCATATGTCAGGCACTGTGGTAAGAATTTTATAAGATTTAATTTAATATTTATAAGGCCCCTTGCTGTTGTTGATTAGTCACTGAGTCGTGTCTGACTCTGTGCCACCATGGACTGCAGCATGCCAGGCTCCTTTGTCCACGGGATTTCCCAGGCAAGAATACTGGAGTGGGTTGCCATTTCCTTCTCCAGATCTTCCCGACACAGGGACTGAACCCACATCTCCTGTATTTGCAGGTGCATTCTCTACCACTGAGCCACCAGGGAAGCCTCCTACGACACAGGTGCTACCATTATCTCCATTTTACAGATGAAGAAGTGAGGCCTGTGGGTGTTGAGTGACTCATCTAAAGTTACACAGCTTTTAAGAGGTAGGGCCAAGATCTGAATTTAGGGTATCTAATTCTAGAGCCCTGGGTGCTCCCAACTATTACACTGTGCTTATCTGTCGTCATCTGCTCATAACTGTCCAGTTTCAAGGCAGTGTGTCCTGCTAATCTAGGACTCTAAACCTAAACTTTAAGATATACCTTAGGTATTCTAGGGTGTAATGCTTAAACAATCATATTTATCCCTCTATTAAGGAGAAGGGCTTTTAAAAAAGATGGTGGGTAGAAGAACAGAATCAGGAAAACTAACAAAGAGCAGTAATTCAGTCTCAGGAATCGTGCCACCAGAACTTTGAAGTTGTCATGCTCAAAAAAAAAAAAAATTCCCAGCTGTGCTTTGGTGCAAATCCCTATTGTCCTGTAGTTGAGTAACTAAATCACACTAAAGAGGCTGCGATCCAGGAGCACAAACCCATGTCAAGCGTTCAACGTGAGCAGGCGCACTCCAGAGTTTCAAGCCACTTTCAGACCCCAAACGGCATTTGCATGTGGAGTCTTTGTTACTATTAGAATTGTACTCATTTCTAGTAACACCACAAAAGAAGAAAACCCACTAGCTCTGTCTAAAGGCCTCATCCTGGCTTTCTAAGATGAGCTTCAGCGAAGACAGTGTTTAAAAAATTCGAATTTCTTTTAAAAATATGCCAGATCCACAACCACAAGATAATAATCCTTGTACTTTATAACAAACAGCTGACACACACATTAAAAAAAAATGTGACCAAGAAAAAAAATTAAGCCATATGATCCCATTTATATAAAATTCCAGAAGGAATCTATTAGGACAGAAAACGAATCAGTATGTGCCTGGGGCTGGGGGTAGAGCGATGGATTATGAAGACGGATCAGGGATCATGGAGGGATAGAGGAAACTTCCGCAGTGACAAAATGTTCACTATCTTGACTAGGGTGAGGCTTCCCAGGGGTACACAGGTCAAAATTCAAACTACACAATTTAAATATGCTCAGGGTGTTGCACATAAATTATACCACAAAAGCTTGAAAAAAATACTTTCACGTTCCAAACTCCCCTGTCCTGAAACACTTTCTCTGATTACCTACCTGGCTTCCTGACTGCTGCTGGGGGAAAAAAAAAAACAACAACACATGCAGCTGTTCAGTTTGAACCCATGATAAACTGGCCGCAGAGTTCTCCGAGCCCCTTAGCTTGCTTCCTATCCAATATTTTGTTAGCTCCCCATCCTGTATCTGCTGTGGTTACTTCATACCTCTTCCCTCTACTCATCAGACAGCACACACAAAGCTCCTGGGTCAGAGACGAAGAATTTTGCTACTCACAGCACAGCCAGCACTATGAGCATCTTACCCACCCACTCGAAGCCCCACCAGGTGGCACTGTGGGGCCTGGGCAGACACGACACATGCAGTTGGGTCCGCAGAGGAACACGGAATTCAGGGAGCCCGCCACCTGACAGTAAACAGGCCTGATCTCTCCCTGTGGGAGGCACCGCCTCACCCCTCAAGGTGGCTTGCTGCAAACACGATGCTGAGACATGCTTTTTCTGAATCCAGTAAGTTTTCAGATAACTTTTTATATAAGAGATAACACAGTATTGTTTCCTGAAACTTTTGTTTCAGGTGTGCGCATGAACACACATGCACACACTGGATCATAACGTAAAGTTCTTGTTGTAAACCATTGCCAGAATGGTCCTCTAACAATGGCCCAGATGAAGAGCAATCAGGACCTTGCACTCAGGGCGTGCAGGAAAGAAGAGACACATGGAGGACACGCCCTCCTGACAAGTACCCCGTGGTATTTTAAGGTACCCGCCTAAATCATCTGCTACTCCTTCCTTCAACAGGGGAGGCAAAATTCCTCTGTGTACCACCAGTCTTAAAGGATTTGCTTCTGACAATGTATCACTTCCAAAATGCACTCATAAAGACACAGAGGCTTCTGTCTTGGTCACTCTCTCGGATCTCTGGCTCTGGGGGGAGTTAGCCACCATGCTGTAAGGGTATTCCAGTTACCCTACAGAGAGCACCAACAGCCACGTGAGCAGGCCTGGAAAGGGACACTCTGACTCCAGTCAAGCCTTCAGATGACTGCAACCTCATGAAACACCCTAAGCCAGATCCACCCAGCTGTGCTCTTCATAAAAACATCATTTCGTCGCTAAGTTGTAGCCTGCTCTTTTGCGACCCTATGGATCGTAGCCACCAGGATCCTCTGTCCGTAGGATTTCCCAGGAAAAATACTGGAGTGGGGTGCCATTTCCTTCTCCAAAAACTGTGAGATGACATGTTTCTTCTTAATCCAGTTTTTAGACAACTTTGAATGTAAGAGATAACTAACACAGACAGTATTGTTTCCTGAAACTTGTTTGGGGTGTGTGTGAACACACATGTGCACACCGGATCACAATTTAAAGTGCTTGTTGTACACCACTGCCAGAATGGTCCTCTAACGCAATGATTTCCCAAGTGAGTCAGACTCCCTGCTCCCCTCAAGCCCACAAGATGACACAAGGGGGCCCAAACAGGAGATACGTACTATTTTCACACCACATTACTTGCTTTTTCATTGTGCATTCTCACAAAGGTATAGTAGTGTTTTCCAGAGGCTACGTGATGGCTAATGGAATGTGTAGTCCTATGCTTTTAAATTTTCTCAGTTTTACTGTCTAATATGGTAAACAGTAATGGATACAGCCCACATGAGAAAAGCTATTTAGAGTCTGCATAATTTATAAGAGTGCAAACAGATGCTGGAACAACAACAAAAAAAACAACTAGGAACCACTGCTCTAAAATTTAAATGTGACATAATCACACACACCTACATACTTCCTGTGATGGCATCCCAAAATAAGAATCTAAACTCCTTGGCACTGCAGACAAAACATTTCACGATCTGGGCCCTGCCTGCCTCTCTAAAGATGGGTCACTTCTTAGCCACTCTCCTTTTCCGTGTAACAACCATTCTCAGATACCTGCGATTTCCTGAAATACCATCCTTTCTTTTGTTTCCATGAGCTGGTTCTTCCCCATCAACTAGCTTCTTACAACTCAATCTTCCTAAGCTTAGTAATCACAATCCTATACAAACCCTTAAACCCCTGTCTAATTTAGGCGCCCCTCTTAAAGTACCAAGGGCTTTTAAAACAATACATTTACTATGTTTTAGTTAATTAACTACTTTCCTTATAGGCAAAGGAGTGTCTTATCTCCAAAACCCACTGCTGTGCCCAAAACAAGTAAGCAGAAGTGTCTGCTAACTCCACAAGTTAACCTAAATTCTAGTAAAATTCATTAACATAGTTCTTATACATTTAGGAGGTAGTAGAAATCTTGAAATGAGTTTATGGAAACGGCAAATAAAAGAAATTAAGACAACTGTAAAGAAAACTTTTCATTTCTTTCATAGTTGTCTTAATGTCTTAACAAACTTCATTTTTAATTTTAACCAAATTCCATAAACTGACAACCTTCTCTATGTGCACTGTGATGTATTTTTGTCCTCTCATATTATGCCCTGAAAATCACGAACATCAAGATCTGAAAGAATGAACTTAATTTTTAAAACAATCAAGTCACTTTTTATTTATTTATTTTGGGGCTATGCTGAGTCTTCCTATCTTATGAGATCTCTCAATCAAGCAAACGGCAACTAAAGGTTAAATCAGAATTAAAAATGTGGTATCCTGCTTCTGTAATTATAAAATTTTTACAAATTTTATTGCTTTTAAGAACTCATTTCTATTTTAAAAACCCTTCTACACACGGAGGGCAGGATTTGAGTTTTTCTCCCTTAGCTCTTTCGTACAGTTCCTTCTAAAAAATATCCATCTTAACTGCTAAGAAGAAAAGCGCCTTTTCTCTCCCTTAACCAGAATATATAGATGGCCATAAAGATGCAGTGATAGTGAGAATAATCCACTGTGATACCCTAAAAGGAATAAGGGGAATAAATGCTTCTGAGACAAAGTAGAACATGGAAGGTACAAGAGGCCGATTCTTTGTCACCTAAGGTTTTTCTTAACATTTGAAATCCTACTTCTCATAGTCACTACTATATTTCTGTGAGTTCTTAAAACTGCAGCAACAAAACGGAATTCAGACCTGGCCACTACTATATATTCATACCACGAAGCTTGTCATCTAGGTCAGGAAAACCATAAAGAGAAGAATACTGGAAAATTCCAGGATCGTTGCTCCCTACAAGAAAAGCATTGGTTCAAAAATCTATATACATGCTGAGAAAGAACACCCACTCGCCAAGCCCAGCTCCAGCCCACATACAAATACATACCCACTGAGAATC